>VNJS01008653.1:0-171362 GCA_008042575.1 Drosophila watanabei
ATGGCTTAGACAAGATTTCGATTGAAAACCTTCTTGAAGAGGACGAATCTGATGGGAATACTGAAGATTTCGGTGAAAATATCCAATTTTGGGCGAATTAATTAAGAAACTAAGTTCTTCTAGGCTAAGTCTAGTTACTCCTCTCTCTTTATCTCGGGAAAATGCCTCAAACGTTTTATTTGTTAAACAAAATATAAATAATGATTAAAACCATTCCAAATTAAATTTAAAGTGCCCTTTTTGCTTCTTTAAGCCACATATGACTTAAACAACATGCGAAAAAAGCCTTTGTGGAGAACACAAAATTGATCTTTGCGCCTCTTGTATAAAAAAATAATTTTTTGTATCAAACTATACTTCATTTTTTAGTTTTAAGTCTTAATATTATGATGCGACTGAAATAATGCAACGATTTGTGATTTTTGTTTCCTTATTTAGCCAAAGAAAATGCGACCATTTAAAAAAAAAATAAAAAAAGGTTGTTGATTATTTTTTAGTTTTTAAGTACATTATAATTAAGAAACTGAGATAATATTTTTTTTTTGAGTTGTTAAAAATATAAATAAAACGATGTCAAAAAAATATTTACAATATTCTTTATACTTTAAAAGTTATACTTATTTTAAAATTGGCGTCGTCGATTCGACGAAGCATAACCTTAGTGTAGGAAAAATAAGGATAGCCATCTAGGGTTAAGGAAACAAATAGTTTGAATAAAAAATAAATTACAATTAATACAAGTGCAAATTTTTTAATAATTAATATATAAAAGTTGAATTAATTTGGTTGCTGAAAAATAAATAGCTAAGCATGACAGGCACAAACTGAAGAAAGCGTAAAAAACCGAGCCAGGGAACACTAAACCACCGATTTGAACGAAAAAACTAGAGCTTTAATTTACACACAAGTACAAAAGTACACATACACTGTGAGAAATGATCGATTGGGTGTCGATCGTGCGGCACTCGCGTCGCCGCTTTTCCAATTATGTTGGCTCGCGTTCGCCGGTCCGCATGCGTCGTCGTCGACGTCAGCTGACGGGTCCGCCGCCGCAACAACAACAACAACAACAACAACAGACACATCAATCTAGAGAGCGACAGCAAAAGGATAAAGAAAAGGAAAGGGACAGCGAATCAGGGGGCGCGTCCCGTTATGCCTGCTGCTGTGCCAACGTAAGTGGAAACAGGGTATTAGTGTGACCAAAAGCAGGAGAAAAATGCTTTAGTATTTTACATTGGGAATCACGGGTATATTTATATTTTGTAAGAATTTTTTATAGTTGGAATATTAATATATAAAATTTGTCTATTATTTTAATATATTTATTTTACCATTAATTATTTTCGCAGAACCAGCGGATGCGTATTGAATCGGACACCGAAAATGCCAAGGAGCCACCGGCAGAGGCGCAGCCCCAGCGAAGCTCCCGTTCGCCGCAGCAGCAGCAGCAATCGCAACAGCAGCAGCCATCGCAGCAGCAAGGACCCAAGTCCAGGAGCGGGTCGCAGACTGTAAGTCGCTGCAATTTAATCATTTGTGCCAATGGCCCCAGCTGAAAATCCATCCCAGATATCACAGATACAGATACAGACACAGACACAGACACAGAAACAGTTACAAATACAGATACCGCAGCGCCACCGCATCCTTGTCAGCCTCCATCGACATCAGAATCAAAATCAGAATCAGAATCAACACCATTACCAGCACCAGCACCAGCGCCCACAGCTTAACAGCCATAATAATCCAGCCAAAAAGCTAAAGCCCACTTTTGAGCCAACCCCGTTCTCGCCATTTTCCGGAGAGGGGAAATCCTGAAAGCGTAGCCAACTGAGAGAGAGTGGAAAACAGAAGGCTGTAATTAGTGCCCACCCGTTTTTTTTTCTCTAAAAGAATTAATTAGTTCGTACCTTGAAAGCTGCTCCCATTTGCACGGCATTTGGCGATTTCAAAAGAAAGAAAATTTCTACGATTAAGAATCACAAATAAGACCAGTCTGGCAACGCTGGCAGTTTCAGAGAAAATGGAAGCTATTACAATAATTGATTGAACAATTGAAGTAAATTTTTTGTAATTTAGAATAATCAATGCCGATTCCAGCTAAAAGTATAGAAACTATATCTCGAATATATGCAAAATACTGAAATAGAATCGCTTGCAAGTCGATTTTTGAAGCCTTAAGATACATATAAACCTTAATTATTCAGTTAGTTGGGTCGACAAAGACGCCTCCCATTTTAAAATCGTCAATAAAGCCAGTGTAATTGGGAGCACACCTATTTCATACTTGCCCGGCCCCCCGTTTTCCCGCCTCCTTAACGAACCGTTACTTACTTAAGTCGCTTAACTCGACTCGGCCTCCTCGTTTTTGTGGGCCAAGCGTCGCCCATTTCCGCTTCCGGTCGTTGTAGTTGGCCCGGCCTGGCCCATGCTTTGCCACAACAAAAGGAAAACGAGCTAAAAGGGAGGGAAAACAAGAAAATTGCAAACAGCCGTAACATATTTTCTTTATATTAAAGCAAACGATATACCGTGCTGGCCATCAAAGATGTTCTTTTACTAAGTTGATTTACGCATGATTCTGTTATGTTTATGTAATTTCTTCCAGATTGAATTTATTAACGTTTTCTTGCATGCTTTCGTTATGCTTATGTTTTATTTGCCATATAAACATTGATTTTAATTTAAGAAACCAAAAATGTAAACCCAAAACAAAACAAATATATATATATATTTTTGCGCTTTTTATTTGAGATGTTTGTTATTTATTTATTATTGCTTGGATGGCTTTATGGTTTGTATTTATTTTTATTTTAAGTATTGCTCTTAAGTATGCGAAAAAGACAAACAATTTCCAATCTAGGTAATTATTATAGATCGTAAGTTTATTATTTTTCAAATTTCATGATAAGCTCAGGATCTGCTAACAAGGTGGCAACGCTACGTATATTTTTCCTGCAAGATAGTATGAGTAAAAATCTTGGCTAAAAGTTTTTGTCTTCTCGCTTGCTCCAGTCTCTGGTAACATATTTTAAATAATAAATAAACTTTAAGCAGTTTCTTTAAATCTTTTATGGCGCGATCACTGGATTTTCCGTAAATCTAAACGGGCACACCGTACAAAAAAATACCAGCAAAATGTATATTTCTTTCTTCAGTATTATTCTAAGGCTGGGAAACTATCGATAGCTTCCCCATTTTCGATTTGTTTTTAGCAAAATTTTGATATCGATAGTATTGTTTTAAAAGCAGATGGTTAACAAAAAATTACAAATCAATGCAGTTTTGAATGATTTTTTTCCAATATAGGTTTAATGCTAAAATAGTATAAACTGAACAAAAAATATTAGATTATTAATATTATTATTAAAGATAATATGTAGTCAGTTCTGTTTGATATAAAAAGTAACAAATTAATATATAGGAACTGAATCGAAGACCAACTCTCTAGCAACCTTCAAACCTACCACCGCCAACCTCCAATTTAAGTTAATCAAGAATGAATTTTACATTGAAAACTTTTAATTTTTTAACATTTTTCTTATCACATTTTCTGCATACAAGCCTTGTGTTCGGTGCAAAAATCAGTGATAAGATAAATGCAAAGCACCATCGAGAGTGACAAAAAACTATCGATGGTGGGTTTGAGAGGTAAGAAATTCGATACCTCGATGTTCCCATCGATAGTTTGCCAGCTCTAGTTTTTTCCTCGATCGCCAAACGGTCACATTGTCAGTCGGTCTCTTGTTCTTCGTTGGGTGTTTTCGTTTCGGTTTTCGGTCCAACTTCCTTTTTTTTTTGTGTTGTTTGTTTTGTGCCGCAATTTTGGAAATGTGAATTACGGAGTTTGCGGTTAACGGTGTGAGTCAGTGCAGCCTGAACGGGTACGCTCCTATTTGCATTACGGGCGGCATAACAAGGTGTGGGAGAGAGAGCGAGAGAGCCAATCGGATTCCAAAGCGCAGAGAGTAAGAGAGCATTGCCAGCGTGAATGAAAAACGGGAGAAGCAGCAGCAAAAGCGATAGTTGGCCGATAGTTACTTCTATCGATCGAAACGGGAAAAATGCCAACAAAACAAGGCGAGTGTGTGTGCGTGCCATGAATTCTGGTAAATGCAACAGCAAAAACCAACCAAAAAAAAAAAAAAAAACTGCCGCTCCAGAACATGCATGGCTGAGAGCGAACGAGACGGTTGTTCCCTGTGTGTTTTTGTTGTTTTCCCATTTGCCCGTTGAGCCAGCAACAACAATAAATAAATAACTTTGCGGCGCCGCTCTCCAGCTCTCCCTCACTCGCTCACTCTCGCTCGCACTCTCTGCATTTTTGTGTGTTACGCCTTTTTGTTGTTTCGGCGACATTTGCTCAGCGTCCGTCGGTGTGAAGAGATCGCTAAAAACAAAAAAAGAAACAGAAATAGAAAAGAAAACAACTAGCGCTCGGGCGTGTGCGGTTTTTATATATAAATCCAACTTAAACTCTCGATATGTGTGAATTTTTGTTTATCTAGTGCAAAGTTGGATAATCATCGGCGGCGGCGGCGGTGACGGCCAAACGGGCTGAAATAAAAGCTAAAAAAATAGCAGCGAAATAGTTACGAGGAAGCAGCTACAGGCACTCACACACACAGACGCCCAACAGCCATCAGCCGGCTTTTGTCAGTGTGTAGAGCGGTGTTTGTGTTTCTTTTTCGTTATTTTTTTTTTTCTGTTCAACTCTACGCGATCTGAAATAAGTGAAAAATACATAAATAGTACAACAAATTGAGAAGCAGCAGTGATGACAACGAGGAAAAAGAAGCGCGACGGCGGCGGCGGTGGCTTTATAAAGAAAGTCTCATCGCTCTTCAACCTGGATTCGGTAAAAATCGGTCGAAAATATCCATAATCCCTAGTCTATAGCTTTGGGCAATTGGTGCTCTATATATGTGGCACATATATAGCAATAGCATAGTGCTCGATGATTCCATGGTTTATTTATAAATCAAATTCGCAGACGCACCGAAAGCTAGCTAGCAAGCTGATTTTCCTCGATTTAGAGGCGGCCTGTGTGATATATACAAGTGTTTTCCCACAGCTGCAACCAAAAGGATAGGTCCAAATGGTGTTGTGGATCGATCGCGCAATTTGTGTCTTTACTTCCCGGAAACTATTGGCAATTGGTTTGCATTTCTCGAAATATTTCAATCACCTGTTATTAACTTGGAATTCTTTAGATATATATTCAGTGGAAATTTCAGCTTTAATTGCATATGCGGATCAGTTTTTCTAACCAAAAATGGTTAATAATTCTGAAAACTTTACTTATAAAGGTTACTTTATATCATAATAAATGGAACTAGACAAGTGCCCGCGAGTGTGCTCACGTACACACAAGCATACACCCCATGTGTAGAAGTTGGGTGCGTTGTCATCATTTTAGCGTCTTTGCATTGCGTTCGCAGCGAAAACAAAAAAAGGAGAAAAAAAATGAAAGAAACGCTCACCATCTCTCTCTAATGCTCGACCAACGGTTCTTCTCACTCCTCTTCTTGGACGTTGCTTTTGTTTGACTTGTTATTGTTCCATTCGCTTTCCTTGTTTTTGTTGCTATTATTATTATTGTTTGTTGGTGCCCTTAATATCTCGCTCGCGTATTCAGCGCAGGCGTAGCCCTCTCGCCTCTGGCCACTCTCCTCTTTCTTCGGCCTGCTCTCTCTCTCTTTTTCTCTTTGCTATCTTTAGTCGCTCTTTCTCTATGGCTGCACTTGTCGTCCCCAATTTGAGTCTGGCCCTCTCGCTTGCTCCTCCTTCAACGGGTTCGTTTTTTGCTACAAATAGTTTTATTTCTGTCTCGTCTGCCACCCACAAAAACAAAGGAATTTACAGTGAATATTTCCTATGAGGTAAATTGTTACTAGCGGTGATTAAAAAATTAAAAAAAAAAATTTAAAAGAAGAAAAGTTTAGATCATTACAATATTGAATTATTTATTAAATACATTTTATAATATATTGTTTACCTATTTAAAATAAACCTCAAAATACAGCTCAGAATTTTTACAATGAGTTACCTTTGTATCCACTGTAGTCATATGTTATTATTATAGCCTGCAAATTATAGCAAAGCGATTAACTGTAGTAAGATATACGCCTTATATTTCTCATCCGTTTCCTTTCCTTAAAAAAAATTATAAACAAATCACGTTGAGGCAACAAACAGTAGCAGCAGGCAACGAATAAATCCGAAGGACAAGTTTACATATATAGATCCATAATTTCAGTATTACCCTTACCCTCCACCCCCCACGAGTGGCATCATAATGGAATAATGGCTTTGGGTTTCCGTTTCGGTTTCCTCGCAGGTGTTTCGACCACGAACGATCATCATCGTCACGTCCCGTTTCGTTCGTCAGATCTCTGATCACATCCACAACGCATATATAGTACAGCCCGTGGGCATTTTGCCAACACTTTTAGCTTTCGATTTGATCAATGAAGTGCAACGCAGCTTGACGCATTCAAATTTGTCATTGATCTCGTTCAGCTGTTGATTTCTTTATGATTTTATGATATTTATGAATGATATGAGTTCCAGTAGAAATGTTCTTTCTGAGTCATATTGGTTTTCGATGAGAGATGAGCCTTGTTCTTATGGGAATCGTTTCTATTAGAATGTGAAGAGTATTCTACATTATATAGATACTACATCAGCTTTAATGTTAGATTTCATCCGATACCTAGAAAAGTTGATTATATATCCGTGCTATATATCTGCTAGTTGCATCTATTGTTTACGCTTTCTGTCCAAGTGCAATGTGCATTAGATTTCATTTAGCATTCGAGGTTGCTGGGTTTAAAGCCACTTTGCATGCAAGGCGAATGTTTGGACAAGCACTTAAAATCGAGTACACAGACCCATGAGTCATTTGATTGATTGTCAGCCTGTGAGCTGTGTGTACGCTTGGGTTTTGGTGTAACTTTATGGCCATCTCAGCATCTCTTTCTGCTCTCTGCTCTGTGCTCGTTTATAACCCCAATTGGAATTCTTGTCTTCTTACAAATGCTTAAGAATTTTATCGTCTGCCTTGGGGTTTTCCGCCTTTCCGAGTCTATATAGAGTATATAGTGCCCAAGCATATGTTTATCATAGATAAGATAAGAGCTTTGTATGATATGATTTGGCTCCCAGCTAGCTTTGGCTTTAGTGCCGGCCACTAATTTCAAGGGTGTGCAACTTTACAAAAGGCAAAAAGTGCTAGAAAAACGAAGGCCCAGAAAAGACCGATTGTAGCTCGTTGGCCCCGTTAATGTTGCGTGTTGTTGTGGTCGTGTTTTTTTTTGTTTGCTTCTTTTTTTTGCTAGGGGTTTAGTTGGCTCAAAGTCTTGTGTGTGTGTGTGTGTGTGTGTGAGTTTGTCCCAACAGCTCCCCACTCTTTCCCATTACCTCCGCACCACGCCCGCTCTTATTAAGTGAATTCCGATTGTTAACTTTATGATGTAATTTTTCTTCTTTTTATAATTCTGCTTTTTTTTTTTTTTTTTGGGTTGGCAAAGAAAAAAGTGTAACCAGAGTTGTCAGCGGAAGCAGTAGCGGCACGAACCTGTTAGCCCAAGTGCTGCTATACAGTGTTAACCAGATAATATGAACTTGTCAAGACTTTTAATTATAGCTAAGATAGGGAGAAACATTTTATAACTTAAGTAATCTGTTTCTCCTATTTAAATGAAGATTTGAAGCTGTTTGTATTAATATCGTAGAATTTAAAAAAAAAATAAAGCTTTTTCAAGCCAAAGGACATCTCTCTCTCTCTCTTGATGAGGGACCACTGTGCCTGCGTCATAAAGAATCCTCTAGAGATTAACCAAAACCATATATTAATATACAAAGTACTCTCTCAGCCCATGGGTTCCCTATGCGTATACTTGATCTGACCCACTCCCAAGGGTTAATTGGCAATTTTTCGCCAGACTGAATAGAGCTAGTAAGGGGGCAGAAAAACGCCCACTTTTGCACTGCAATGCACATATAGACAGATATATGTATATATTTTGCTCATTTTCTTAGGGTTAATGTTGCTGTCGTCGGCGCTTGATGAATTCATTTACACTGAACTGCTAATCAATTGAACTCGTTTAACGATGCCATAACCCCCAAGCCAAGCCGAGCCAAGACAACCCCCTTAACCCTCTAAGATCTCGGTTGTGCAAGTAAGCTGCTGTCTGTGTGTGTGGTTTTTGTTGCCATTTTTAGCTGCCTGCTGTTGGTTTTAGTTGTTATGTTTTTTTTGGTCGTCTCTGTTAATTGGAAAACATGTGAATTGCATCGAGAGTTTTGGCTACGGCCCAGATAATTCAAGAGACGACGACGCCATTGACACGATTTCCCATCTCCGGCGAGGGTGTGGCATTGGAGGGTTAATCCGGCTTATAATGCGGGGAATATGCAATATGTACTTACATATTTACAAATCACTGTTTTGAATCCTCCTCTTAATCTCTGTCTCTCTCTCTTCCGGCGCCACTTTCTCTTTCTACAGCTCCATAAGGCGTCTTCGGGAAAGGTAAGACCCAAGGATGTCAGATATTTTTAAGCCAGTTTCCCTTTTTCAATCGATTTTGAAATATTAATTTGGTCTTAATGAGTGCTTTGACAGTCAAAAATAATTATTAAAGATTTTACTAGATAGCTTTGAATTTGCTTTCAATAAAAACAATATTTTTAATGTTAAAATTAAAATGAAAACATAAAACTCAATGAAAACAGACTTGTATTATGTTTAAATAATTTAAAGATGGTTTGGAATTTTCTTTCCTTTTTAAAGTTTTAAATTTCCTACAAATTAATCAGTTCTAGTTAAGCCTTATTTAAGTACTTGAAATATATACTTTTGAAAATCGAAAAAGGAAATTTGGCTAAATATCAACACCGTTTGTCCGTCGTTTTTAACAACATTTGCTTGTGTTTTCGTCCTGTGCCGTATTCTGTGTGTTCATATTTTATGTGTTCGCCAAAATAAACGAATTCTCCATTCTCTGACATCACAAAAGTAGTGAAAAAAATAATGGAGATGGCCAGTTGTATTGCAGCTTATGTGTTTGTCGAAAATCTTAACAAAAATGTTAGCAAATAAATACATAATATTTTTAAATAAATGCACAAGCCAAACATCATCAAATAAATAAATCAAAGCTCATAATTTGCCACTAATAATCTTAGTCTTAACCGACTTGATTAAGATTGTTTATAGGGATAATATTGGAGTATTTTTTCGTGCCCTGCCCCTCATTACTTTATAAACACCATGAGACACCTTGACACTTACTCACCTCACCCATTAATCATCATCTTTTATGCGTTGTCGCCTTTTGTGTAATCATATTTATGCGATTAAAACCTTTAATTAACTATCTATAATCCTCCTAAACAGGTGAATGGCGATGACAGCTGGTTGTACGAGGACATTCAGCTGGAGCGCGGCAACTCCGGGCTGGGATTCTCCATTGCCGGCGGTACGGATAATCCGCACATCGGCACCGACACCTCCATCTACATCACCAAGC
This sequence comes from Drosophila watanabei, assembly GCA_008042575.1. NCBI lineage: Eukaryota > Metazoa > Arthropoda > Insecta > Diptera > Drosophilidae > Drosophila > Drosophila watanabei. The sequence goes on from VNJS01008653.1 coordinate 9,543, forward strand.
TCATTTCGGGCGGAGCAGCTGCTGCCGATGGACGGCTGAGCATCAATGACATTATCGTCTCCGTGAACGAGGTGTCCGTGGTGGATGTGCCACATGCCGCCGCCGTGGATGCCCTAAAGAAGGCCGGTAATGTGGTGAAGCTTCATGTTAAGCGGAAACGTGGTACGGTCACCACACCGGCGCCCGGATCTGCAGCTGGCGATGCCCGGGATAGTGTCAGTGGGCCCAAGGTCATTGAGATTGATCTGGTCAAGGGCGGCAAGGGATTGGGCTTCTCCATTGCGGGCGGCATTGGTAATCAGCATATCCCGGGCGATAATGGCATCTATGTGACAAAGCTAATGGACGGAGGAGCGGCTCAGGTGGACGGACGTCTCTACATCGGCGACAAGCTGATTGGAGTGCGCACTAATGGAGTAACTATATAGATGAAACAAATAGTTGATAATATTTACAATATATATTCCCTTGTAGAGCGAAAAGAACCTGGAGAATGTAACGCATGAACTGGCGGTGGCCACTTTGAAATCGATCACCGACAAGGTAACGCTGATCGTGGGCAAGACACAGCATTTGACCACCAGTGCGTCCGGCGGCGGAGGAGGAGGAGGAGGCCTTACAGCCGGCCAGCAGTTGTCGCAGTCGCAGTCCCAGTTGGCCAGCAGCCAGAGTCAGAGCCAAGTGCACCAGCAGGCGCAGCATCAGATGGCCAATTCGCAGTCCACAGGTGCGCTAAATAGTGTGGGACAGACGGTTGTCGATTCACCACCAACACCAATACCAACACCAACACCAACACCACTGGCTGCAGCAGCCACAGCAGCCGCATCAGTCATTGCAAGCAACAACACCACAGTCACCACAGTCACAGGCACTACTAGCAACAGTAGCAGCAAGTTGCCGCCGTCGCTTAGCGCTAACAGCAACAGCAACATTAGCAATAGCAGCAGCAACATCATCACTATCAACAACATCAACAACAACAACAACATCAACAACATCAGCAGCATCAGCAGCAGCGGCACGACAGCAGCCTCCACTCCAGCCACTCCACCCGCCTCCTTCTATAACAATGCTTCCATGCCCGCCCTGCCTGTCGAATCCCAGCCACCAAACAACCGATCCCAATCACCCCAGCCGCGTCGTAAGCGATTTGTTATTTGTTTATTATTTATTCTAATCGATCTTTTGTTTTTAATTCATCGTTTATACTTGCGCACAGATGTGTGTCAGCTATCATATGTCCTGCTCGAGGGTGCTTATCGAGGACTCCCAGCGAGTCTCTTGGTATAAATGCTCTTGTGCCGGGATTTATCATTATTATCTAACCTTTTCTTTAATACCTTATGCTTTATCCTCTGTTCTATGCTTTATATTCTTGTTTTCTTTCATTTTATTTGTATTTCTTTTATTTTATAATATTCTTTTAGTTTTATTGATCCATAACTCTTAATTTCTTTTGTAAAAGAGAGCTTCCTGAAAGGATCTTGCTCTCAGAGCTGTGGAATTATCCAAGTTTCTTAAATGCCTTATGCTTTATCCTCTATTCTATGCTTTATATTCTGTTTTTCTTTCATTTTATTTGTATTTCTTTTATATTTTCTAATATTTTATTATTTTTGACCCATAACTTTAGATTTCTTTTTTAACAGAGGTCTTTCTGAAAGGATTTTGCTCTCAGTATTTGTTGAATTCCTTTTTAAACTGCATTAATCATATATCCAAAAATGTTTTAATGCTGCTGTTTAGCTAGACCTTGTTTTTACTTACCCATAATCAAAGTTTTCTGTTATTTTGTGCATCCTTCCTTCTTCCTGCCATCCTGCTTCATCCTGACCGATCTATAACAATATACCTTCCCCCTCGGAACCGTATTTACTGACATTTGCTGCTCTGCTGATGAATAATGATACTGTTGAGGCCCCCTTAAAAACATTCACCTTCATTCTCACAAGCTGTGGAAGCTGCTATAGTGTGCTGCCCCGTCCTGCCCCCCTTTTCCCAAGTAGATTTTGAGTATTGAGCTTGGCGCCTGTGTTGTAGAGTTGTGCGTGTGTGTGTATGTTCGTTTTTGGATTAAACTCCAGACATAAACAACCTTGAATATAAGCCCGATCTGTGCTGATTTTGTGTGTGTTTGAGTGTCTCTATCTGTGTGTGTGCATCTGTGTGTGTTGTGGGGATGCAATCTTTAGTTTCCGTTCTGTTAACTTCCGTTTCCGTTTTGCTCAGTTTTGGCCTCAGTTACCATATATTGTTATTGTGTTGTGTGTTGCCGTCCTTCTCCGACGGTGCCTGCTGTCTCTGTCCCTTTTGCGTTAAGTCTGAATCTCTGTCTCTGTCTCTACTATATATATCTCACAAGGGATTCCTCTTGGAATTGCGGGAACTGTCTCTCTTAAAAGCCTTATTAACCGATCTATTCTCTATCTCTATCTCTATCTCTGTCTCTGTCTCTGTCTCCCCATCTTTGTCTAACTATTTATCTCTGTATTATCATGTCTCAATAATTACTATATACCCAACGAAAACCACCGATAAACCTTGAACAAAAATCACTCCTTAGAGCCCGGCTCGCGATACGCCTCCACAAATGTACTGGCCGCCGTACCGCCAGGCACCCCGCGCGCTGTCAGCACCGAGGACATCACCAGGTGAGCTCACACACTCCTTATTTGTTTATTTCCATAACTAATATTCTTCTAATCCCTTAGAGAACCGCGCACCATCACCATCCAGAAGGGACCGCAGGGTCTGGGCTTCAATATCGTTGGCGGCGAGGATGGCCAGGGAATCTATGTGTCCTTCATCCTGGCCGGTGGCCCTGCCGACCTGGGCTCTGAGCTGAAACGTGGCGACCAGTTGCTGAGCGTAAACAATGTTAACCTCACGCATGCCACCCACGAAGAGGCGGCCCAGGCCCTCAAGGTAACTTTAAATTTAAATAAAAATCAAAATTTGAGTACTAATTAAGGTTAATTTGTAGACTTCTGGAGGTGTCGTTACCCTGGTGGCGCAGTACCGGCCCGAGGAGTACAACCGCTTCGAGGCTCGCATCCAGGAGCTGAAACAGCAGGCGGCCCTCGGCGCTGGAGGAACGGGAACTCTGCTGAGGACCACGCAGAAGCGGTCGCTGTATGTGCGCGCTCTATTCGATTACGATCCGAACCGCGACGATGGATTGCCGTCGCGGGGATTGCCCTTCAAGCACGGCGATATACTGCACGTGACGAACGCCTCCGATGATGAGTGGTGGCAGGCACGGCGTGTCCTGGGCGACAACGAGGACGAGCAGATCGGCATTGTGCCGTCGAAGAGGCGATGGGAGCGAAAGATGCGGGCAAGGGATCGCAGCGTCAAGTTCCAGGGACATGCGGCGGCCAACAACAACATGGATAAGGTGAGTCTCCACTCTTTGCTATTGAATAATTGTTAAAATTAATTAATATTCCTGCTTTCCTTCTTTGCAGCAATCGACATTGGATCGAAAGAAAAAGAATTTCACATTCTCGCGCAAATTTCCGTTTATGAAGAGTCGCGATGAGAAGAATGAAGATGGAAGCGACCAAGAGCGTAAGTAGACCAAGTCTCAAGGGAAGCCAGCCGCCCGTCTCTCGCACTCACTCCGTCGTGAGTTCGTGACTTTGTTCCTTCTCCGAAGACGGGAGACTGTGAAAAAGACGCGAAAAAAGGGCCGAATTAAGCAACCGAAACGAATCGAGGCGGCACTATCTAGTTGTAAACTTAAGGTCCAACACAGTCCTTTTACTCTGTCGCTCTTTCTCTACCGATTCTCTGACTGGGTGTGTGTATGCGTGTATGATGTCCTTTGGGCGGGTGCTCGAATGTCTAAGGAGTGCGTGTTTTTGTTTTGTTTTAAATTATAAGACGATGTAAGATCGATGTAAATGTTACTAGGTTTCATCCTTTGCACCAACAAAACTCACTCTTAATGTCCTTGTCCAAGTTTTAGCCAAATGGGGACTGTTTTTTTTTTGACAAAGAAATAAAGATTGAATTGCCTTCGAGGCAAGAACAGTCACCATGAGCTACAGATTTTTCATGTTTGTTTATAATCGTTTATTGTCCTCCGCAATGTTGATGTATTTTAATTAAAAGAACTGAACAAAATGAAGCAAATTCGCTGTGAGATGTTTATTTTCAATCATTTGTGTTGGAATATTCAAGCCATCATTATTATTTACATCTTATTGTTTCCATTTTTGATTTATATATTTTGTGTTTATTTTCATATATTTATGTTGTTATCCCTCGACAACCCGTGATGTCCCAACAACACTCATACTCTGTCCACACTCACCACCAACTACACTTGGATAAAAACCACCAATGATGATGATGATGACGAACCGATGAACCATCGTACATTACCCGTACATCACCACACATTCCACACCTATTCTATTCGATGTGCTTGGATGTCGATGTTGTGTTTATTATTTTGTGTGTGCCGTGACCTGAACCCCGAACCCCCGATCGAACCCAATGTAAAATGTGTGTGTGTAGCCAATGGAGTTGTGAGCAGCACCAGCGAGATTGACATCAACAATGTCAACAACAACCAAGCAAATGAACCGCAACGTAAGTTATGAATATGATGAAACGAGGACTCTCCCCTCCATACACAGGGATATATCTATATCAGTATATATATGAACAGTATATCTAGCTTACCGTTTTGTAAATGCATTAAGAAGGTGTCAGGCTTTCCAACGGGTCTAGTCTCTCTCACACCACACACACCCACATATAGACAGTAAGCTATAACTACACACACTCACGATCTTACTAACCGGTAGTCCTTGAGGGGTCTTATTTATATAGCTCATGGTCATCATCGTGTAAATATATAGTCCTGTCTTAGGCTAAAGTAACTGTTCTGTATCCAAAGTAACAAAGAGACAAGGAGCACGTTTACATCACATCCGTCATCGAGAAGAAACCAAGTTGATTTCGTTCGTTTGTTCATTTAAAAAGAAGCTTTTCCTAATGCTACTCCCTACTGACAGTACACATATATATATGAATATATCTTCTATCGCTGTTCTCTCTATCAAGAAATCAAACTAATAATAATAACAACTGTGTGTCCAGCTGCTTTCATCAAATATTTACATCACTACTGCGACTGTGAAAACCAGAAAACAACTCTTGATACCCCGCTAGCGCAGTTTCCAACTAATAATATATACAAACAGCAGAGACAGAAGGAACCCCTAGATGGTTTCTCTGGTCTTGAATGGTTCTGGCATTAAAAAGAGCATTGATTATACAATATTAACCATTAGTTTATACAAGTGAAAGAACCATTCATAATCACATTTAACCACAAAAGATAATTAAATATATAACTCTGTCTATCGAAATGAACTGATCGCCACCGCTATTCTGTTTTAAACTGACCAAAACATATATCTCTTTCGATTCTCTTCTCTTCTGTTCTTCTCTATTTTCTCTTCCCTTTCGGTTTCTCGTTTATTTTCTCTTCGTTTTTCTAGCCTTTATGCTTTGCTACACACAAGACGATGCCAATGCTGAAGGAGGTATGTACTCGCTCGATCCGAAGAATTTACATACATATACATATCGATATCGATATCTACTTATACATATATCTATCTATCTATACATATATACATATTTGAATCTGATTAAATACGTAACATAACATTTTGTAAGACGCTAACATCCGATTTACACACATTGAATTGCATTTGCTGTAAGAACTAACACCAGTCTCCAGTCTCTAACATACCCTACGTACATAACATACATCAGAAACATATTTACATACATGCATACATATGTCAGTACATAATCACACAGAATCAACGTGAATATAAACTGGATTTATTCCCGACTATTTGTTTGTTCGACCTTTTTCAGTTCTCAGTACGTTTCTCCCCTACATTCTTACATCTCTCTGTACATCACACATCTCTGGCGATCTATATACTCGTACGCCCTAGCTATAAATACATCAAGAGATTCTCGAACCATAACTAGGCCTTATATGTCTGACCTAATTTGTTATATATAGTTTGTTTCGTACATACATACATTCATATACTACATCCCCGAAGACTTGAGGATTTCAATAGGTCGTCCAATATAACATTCCAAAGATCTCAATCATATGCATGTAAATGTCCAATAAATGTACACTAAATGTGAAAACCAAAGAAACTAGGCCAATAAGATGTATCAATGATCATCAACTTGGTGTCTAATGTACAAACGATGTAATGTAAATGTACATAATCTGATCGAAACTGAGAGTATGATGTATGTGCATTGATATTACATTATATGACAACGGCTCATATATTATCCCCTTATGTACATTAAATGTTTATTAAAAAGAAAGTTTACGCTGCATTACCCCTACTTGGTGAATCCTATATACATCCGATTTGCTAAAAATACAGACCTATATTACGGATAAAGTTAAAAATAAAACAAACTATGTGCACTTGTTACATTAGGCAAAAACATCCAAGGAATATGGTTGTGTTTAAACCAGAGCTCGCCAGAGGGGGTCACATAAAGCTGTCCTCTTCCACGCTTTGTCTGCAATGTATAAGCAACAAAAGCTTACAGCTTCCGCTCAGAAGCGAACGAGAGAGTTTTTGAGCGCTCTCTTAAGATTTTGGTTTTTCTTGGGAGAGGAATCGAAAGAGCGAGCTCTGGCTTAGACTTTACTGATTTTGGATGTACATACTTACATGCATCAGGCATACATACGGACAGACCCCTTCCCTTGACCTAATTAAAATTATACAGACAATCAATCAATATCATTTCGATCAAAACTTGCTGTTCTCTTTATTATCCTATCCGCTTGCATCACACGTCGTTTTTCAATGTTTTTGCCACGCTCGATTCGATGTCGATCAATCAATCAATCTAAATGTACATATACATTGATGTAACTCGGCCCGACTGTACGCCAGTCGGTATGTACATATGTGTGTACGGCATACATACATTAAATGTGCTTGGTGTGAATACAGAAATACTAAAGAGTGCTCCTCCTCTTCCTGCTCCTCCTCCGAACGAAAAACGTTTTGCCAGGACAAATCTCGGCTCGGAATACACACAGACACGCACACAAAGAGAAACCTTCTTTATAGGAAGGATCTAGACTAAACTCTCCCCGATCTATCTATCCTTTCGAGATATACATCTTTGAGTTTTCAATCGCAGCCATATATATATATATATTTTATCGAAACTCGAAACACTCACACACACAGTACAGTACAGTACAAGACATGATGAAAGCTGTGATTACGATTTGTTGTTAATCTTTTGGTATTTCTGTTCTTCTTCTTTTACATTCTTAACCCCCTTGTGTCTGTGTGAACTACTTTGAATTCTTGTGTTGTTTGCCTACTACTACTACCAACCAACCAACCAATCAATCAACAAACAACAACAACAACAACTACTACAACTATTTCTCAACAACTACTTCAACAACAACTACAACAACAAACAACAACAACTACTACTGTTTTGTCTCTCAACTCTCTCAACCGTTTGAATCTACTACTACTACTACTACTACTACTACTATGTCTGCTACTGTATATCTACTATATTGTTTTATTCTGCGTCACTTCATCTCTCTCTATATTTCTAAATATATAAACACACACGATCGACCCATCCATATATGTATGTATATATGGAACAAACACAACAAACGAACCTAATTTGTTATTTGTAAACCTTTTGTTTAATCCTCGAAACCTTCTCGAAAACACACTCATGCATATACATACATATCGCAATATATATCTCTCTCTCTATATATATCTTTATAAATATTTAACTTCTCAAAACAATCAACAATCAAAAACCGAAAACAAAAAACAAAAAAACCCGAAAACAAAACATCAAAATGACAAACCGAAATATATCTCTATATGTATACATATATATTTGTTGTAACCATGCGCTCACGAACTGCGACAACCAACCAATCAACCAACCAACCAACCAACCAACCAACAAACCACCAAATCAACTACTAAATTCTTCTAAATCTGCGCTTATCAACCTTCCGTACACCTCAATCGACAACTAATCCACCAATCGATCAGGCGAGATTATCTACAGGGTGGAGCTACCCGATATGGAGCAGATAACTCTGATCTACTTGGAGAATAATGACGCTGACTATCGTAAGTCGAGCAACTGAACCAACCAACAATCACAAAAAAAAAAAAAAAAAACCAACCAAAAAGCAACCACAACAACCAACAGCAAAAAAAAACCAACAACAAGTCTCTTCTTTTTCGTAATACTAGTGAAAATTACAACAAAGCTTTTGTTTTCTTCTATAAACAAAAAAATATCCAGCAAGAATGAAAGTTAAATATTTAGTTCTGAATACAAAGAAACAACATTTTGCAAGATCATTTCCACTTGGTTGTATGTATATTTCGTTCGTTCCTCCTTTGATTTGATTTGATTTCCGCCTTTCTCTAGCTTTTTCTCTCATTCACGCTGTCTCACTCCATCTTTCTTTCTTTCTTTCTCTCTGTCTGTCGCTCTTTCTCCCCCATCTATATATATTGCGAGGATAAATGGTGGCATTCATCTTAAAGATATCCTTTGGTAGATTTTAGTATATTGTTAGTATTCTGCTTCTTGCTAGCAGGGATGGGCACTTAATGGCAGGTTTGGAGCCACCCTTAAATCTAACTACCAGAGAGAATAAGCGAGCAAAGCGGAACGAATTTAAAACTTTTCATTTTGTAATTTGAGCACTCTGGTTTAGATTATTTTTTATGCTTGTTTTGTATTATCGATTTACATATCGACATTGTCGATACAATATTGATATTTCCTGCCATCCTTAGTAAGGAAATTTTTGTACCATTACAGGGTATTATTTTTTAGATTTAGTTAGAAGCTTGTAACGCAGTTGTGGAGTATTTTCTTGATCAGCAAGATCAATAGAAAGAAGTACCTTAATTGATAAAGGTTAAACTCTTTTTCTGCTAAAAACTAGCACAGAAAAGTATTTCCAATTGAAATTAATGAGGTTTTTTTTCTATATTGTCCAATTGCAAAGTGCAAGGGTATACAAACTTCGGTTTCCCGAAGCTAGCTTCCTTTCTTGTCTTCTTTTTGTTGTGGCTGTGTAATAATTAGGAGTTTACCTCCACAAATAAGAAAAATCTATATATTTCAAGCCTGTTCAAGATCTCCATTGAGGCCCACCTATATCTTTATTTCTTTAATTTTTGTTCTCGTTCCTATTTATTCATTTTCTTATGTTTTATACATGATTGATATATTGTGAATTGTTGACAGTTGAACCAAGTAGAACCAAATGACTATGAATCCACTCCACTCAATAGCAAATTAGTCCTGTGATCCCAAAAACACACAGACAAACACTCGGTATCGTACTCCCACCACCACTCCCCTTCTTTTTTTCACATCGTAGAATCACCCAGAAAATATCTATAAAAAAGGAACCCAACCCGATTGAGTTGAGCTTAGAGTGCTTTTCTCCCTTTGACTTGGTAGTTAGTTGATTGCCCCGTCTTGTCTTCCGAGTTAAATCACACCCACACACTATATATATATATATAATATACAGTGAGTACTGGACCGATCACAATTGAGTTGGCTTGCTGTTGTCTTTAATGTACAATATTTGCTCGTCTCTCCGCATTCTGCATGTGTTACCCTTCACCCGCAAAAATTGTTTCTTAAACGGAAGAGAAAATGATATATGAGAAGAGGTTTTCCGTCCCCTGTTTCTCAAATATTTGTGAAATATTTACTTACGGTCTGACAAGCTATAAAAAAATAAAGGAATTGTACAAATCGAGGGAGTTTTATTTGGTCGTAGCACTCGTTCAAAGTTGATCGTCTCAGTAAGTCTCTTCAAGTCAAGTCAAGTGAGTAAATCCAGTGTTTTTCTTCACCCAAAAAGTCCCGCTCTAAAACAACTGATTGTGCGATTGTGTTCCACCTTCAACAACAGCTACAACAACTACAACAACAACCAAAGAAAACTGGTCCCGAAAATAATATATATTATATATCATCTGAGCTAGATCTCTCTCTAATATCTAACACAGACACTCATTCATTTCGGTATTGTGTGTCCAAGAATAATGTGTGTGCCATGTATGTAAAAGATCATGATGTCATGTATGTAGTATGTAATTGTAATTGTAATTGTAATCGTTATCGTTATCGTAACCGTAGTGTTCGCCTGCTCTATACACACAGCATCTGTATCTTCTGTTTCCGTTCTGTAAACACGAATGTATGTCATACATGAGTGTCGTGTAGCTTTGAATACTTACCATCTAACATACACATATTGCATTTACATTTGGAATACGATTTCGATTTTAATTGCCGTTTCATTATTTTCTATATTGTATATTTTGAATGTCTTGAGAAAGTTAACCCACCGTAGGAAGCCCAAAATTGAAAATTAGAACTGAACTTGAATCAAATTTAAATCCTAATTCTAAAAATCTCCTGCCTGGGACTCTATATATATTTTGCTAATTAATCCTGAACAAAAAAGTTTAACGATTGTGAATCCTTGTATATGAGAACTTAACCGAACCTAGCTTAGAGTTACATATATATCCTCCCGATTGTCCCCCAAGAAGATCCATAAAATGTATCTTACGTAATGTGTAATGCCGTCCCTTAAACCAAAGTTGTTGAGACTTTGATCCGATATGAAAGTAAATTTAGTCCAAGAAGTCCCATCCTCCATCCATTTCCCCATCCCCTCCATCCAGTTTCCACTCATCTCTAGAACACTGCGATGATGTAGTAGCGCACACCTGCACGTTGTCACGGTCCTAATGTCCGACTGCTTGCCCTACTTTCCAGCTTCCGAGGAGACTGTACTGTCCTATGAGGCCGTGCAGCGCTTGTCCATCAACTACACGCGTCCGGTCATAATCCTGGGACCCCTGAAGGACCGCATCAACGATGACTTGATATCGGAGTATCCCGAAAAGTTCGGCTCCTGTGTGCCACGTAAATATATATATATGCTCACGTTTATCCCCAAAGATCCTTGTTAATAATTACCTTCTGCTTCTCTTTAGACACCACCCGACCCAAGCGCGAGTACGAGGTGGACGGCAGGGACTATCATTTCGTGTCCTCGCGCGAGCAAATGGAGCGCGACATCCAGAACCATCTGTTCATCGAGGCGGGCCAGTACAACGATAACCTGTACGGCACCTCTGTGGCCAGTGTGCGCGAGGTGGCGGAGAAGGGTAAACACTGCATCCTGGACGTTTCCGGCAATGCGATCAAGCGGCTCCAAGTGGCCCAGCTCTATCCCGTTGCCGTGTTCATCAAGCCCAAGTCCGTGGACTCGGTGATGTGAGTTTATATCAAATAAAACTCTTCTTAAATTCTCTTGTTAAATATATATAATAATTCACAGGGAGATGAATCGTCGGATGACTGAGGAGCAGGCCAAGAAGACTTATGAGCGGGCGATTAAGATGGAACAGGAATTCGGCGAATACTTTACGGGTAAGTTATATATTGGATATTAATATAAATCATTTTGATATACATCTTTTTAATTAATCAAAAAACAGGCGTTGTTCAGGGCGACACCATTGAGGAGATCTACAGCAAAGTGAAATCAATGATTTGGTCACAGTCGGGACCAACCATCTGGGTACCTTCCAAGGAATCTCTATGACCAACAGCCACCACAACATGGACACTGCCGCCTCGAGTTCGATCTCGGCCAGTCTCGAGAACAACAACAGCAACAATGGGAGCGACAGCGGCAGCAACAAATCAGCAGACGCAACAACAGAAGACGCCGCACTGATGATGATCAGGAAGCATCACAACAGAAACAGAAACTGAAACAACAACAACAGCAGCAGCAACTCAACAACAAGAACTACAACAGCAACAACAACAACAACAACTACAACAGCAGCAGCAACTTCAACAACCACAAGAACTGTAACGACTACAACAATTACTTAAACTACAACAACTACTTAAACTACAACAACTACTGAAACTTCAACAACAACTTCAACAACGACACGAACAGTGGACAGTCAGACAAACGATTTTTAATAACGCAGCCGCAGCAGCCAACTTAATGTAGCAAATTGCCCAACAAAAGTTTTGGATGTACTCTCCCCCGAAAGGTGTTCTGTACACGATCAGAAGAAAGCAAGCTAGAGAAGAACAGTTGAGAGTTCTGAGAGAGAGCAGCAGGAGCATTTGGCATTTCGTAGGGAATTCGATAGAGAGAAGGAGAGGAAAGCAGAGATGGGATATATACATAGATGTTCAAACTGAATGAAACGGACAAAGGTGTATAGTTTTTAGTTAGAACAAAAGTTGGGTAAAAACAAAAAACAAATGGAAAAAGCGAAATATATAATATAATATATACAACACACCACTTACATATAGACGTAAGATCCGATTATATAAAGGCATAGAGAGACGAAGCGCTAGTGTTGTTTGTTTATGTTGATGTTTATATACACATACGAGAGCCAAGAGTTATAGCGAGTTAGTTATGTTGACGATAATGTGTTTTTTGATATATATTATTGATCTATATAAAGAAAGGAAAATATGTACACACAAACACAAACACACACACATACACACACTGCATAATGTAAGTTTAAGTACGACAATGTTTATTAGCTGACTACGAATAATATTGACGACGACGACCGACGAATGCGGTGGCAGCAGCAGATATATAGTCAGAGAATGACGATAACGATTTACCATTACGATAATGATAATAAATAATGATAAATATACATTGATTGAATAATAATAATAATAATAATGCTAATAATGACGATGATGATGAACGTTGGTGCATTTGTTGTTAGATGTATGTAATTTTTCCCACTCGCCTTTGCCTAAAAGCAACAACAAAAACAAAAGAAGTTAAGAAAAGAATAACAAACTTGCGTACGTATAACAAATACTAGAAACTAGCGGAAAAGTTGCATATAAACACCTAAACACACATTCATTCACTACACATCTACTTATATATGTATCTGTACCATTTAGAATATAGTCCGCCAGAAATCGTCGCACTCCTTTTCCGAAAACGCGTCCACAAAGTCAAGTAAACTATGGCCACAGCTGAGGGAGCGAAGGGGAACTAAGCAAGGACTAAGGAGTAAAAGCAAGAAAAGCAGAAAGCAAAAGCAGAAAGCAGAAGCAAAGTGTTGTCGCGTTGATTTAAATCTAATACATATTGAGTAATATTGTATATTTAAAAAACAAAAATCTATAAAACAAATATTGTATGTAGATAATATACACAAAACACAACACACAAAACACAACACACATACATACATACATGGATTACCGATGCGGTCTAATTTTATATACAACACAAACACACTTGAAACACATATTTACAATACAAGAACTATGTTTTTTTTTTCGTATTGAAGCGACAAATCGAATTGCAAAGGCAAATAAATAAATAAATAAATACAAAAGTAAAGAAAGCTAGCTGGGGGTAACTCTAAATATTTGCTGATTAATTTATATCGAAGAATAAAACCAATTTACGCACAGACGAAGAGGAGAACAAAAGCGAATCACGTATGAAATTCGATCGAGAAGAAATTTAGCTAAATTCAAGTTGAGTGTTAATATTATTATTCATATAAATATGCATATAAATACTATTATTTTTTTACTACTTACTATTAATAATATTATTTACAACCCTCTCTCTTTCTCTCCTACTTGAAACATCTTTATTTTTTTTTTGAGTAAATTTGATATTATTTAAAAAATATATACAAATATATATAAAACACGAAACTACAGTAACAAATTCATGATATAATTTTCACCATTGTTATATTAAATAAATAATGAATAAAGAAGAAAGTAAACAATGAAGAAATACAAAAGTAAACAAAATAAACAAATGCTATGCAACTAATTTCAAATATAAATAAAAAGAAAACAAGAAGCATCCGAAGGACGAAGAGCGTAAAAGCGAGGGCGGAGAATCCTTAAATGTAATAAATAAAATAAAAAGCTACTTCTTAATCAATTTGATACATCAACTAGAGTAATTAATTGCATTAACCTAAAGCATAAAACAAAGAAGCGAGAAGATATGAGAATTGGAGATAAGAATAGAGAGAACAGAGGAGAGGAATGCGAAAAAGAGAAAGTGAAACTATAGATAACCGCTTAACAGGGTGTGCCCCACGTCTTTTTGGGTAACTAATTGTAACAAGTGATTTTTTTTCGCTCAAAACAAACCAATATACTTAAAATAATCAGGGGCTGGCATCGCAGACCTCTCCTGGCGAGCAATTGGTTCTTCCCACGAGCAGCAGGAGAGCCTGCAGAGGTCCTCTCCACGCCCCCCGCATCACTTTTCCAACTAGCCTTAGATTTTACTAAAACCAAGAAAAACAAAAAAATGAAAACAAGAAAAACAAAACGTGAATCCCTCGAAAACTAACTAACTCAAGCAATTATCAACTAGATAAAGAAATATATATAAAATATATATATTAATGTATATTGCAAATTAGAGCAAGGAACTGCTGAACAAAATGGATTTTCTTTGACTAACCTTTTCGCCCTAGAATTTCCACACACGGCAAGAGATGATTTCCATTGGGAGGACACGCGCGCATTAACAAAAGCATGGGAAAGCGTTTCATCAAAATTGTGCCTTTTCTTTTTGTTGTTGTTGTTGTCGAATCGATTTATCGAATATATCGATGAAAATACACACGCACACCCACACGACCCCCCCCCCCCACATCCGCCCGTCAGAGAGTTACACAAGAGTGGCTTCTTTTTTAAAACTCGGTTTATGCCTATACAGTGCACGTTCTGTGAGGTGAGCCATTGAAAACTAATAATTATTGATTTACTATCGATTAATTCGATTATTTTCTTATTGGAACAAATGGGCAAAAATCAAGTCAGTCGAAGTTTATTTCTTCATTACTGCCCATCGATTTTTAATCGATAAATTTAGGTTTTAGCACAAATACAAAACAATCGAGTTAATTTATATTAAAGCGATAATTATTTGTAGGTAAAATCTTTAAGTCTATTTCAATACGATCTTAAAATTATGGAATTTATATATAATACTCGAAATATTCTCTCAAACTAAAACTTATTTTGTGCCACAAGCTTGAATCAAATTCTACAATAATTAATTACAATCTACAATTAATTAATATCTCCATAAAATATAAATTATTTAATTTTCCCTGTTTTTTATATTGATTTTTTTTTGTTGTTAACAAGCTTTTAAATTAATCACTGCTCTTGCTCCAGTTCATGCTACAGAGCTTGCACTGTATTTTCGCCCCCTCAAACATCCACTGCCCCCATAATTATGCAATGATTTTCGCCAAAACACACACCTACACCTTAAGAAAAAAGAACAGAAAAAATAAGAAGAGAAGAAAGCAGAATGAATTAGCCTTAGCGATGAGTAAAGAAAATGAATAATGAAAATGAATCAAATGAAACCTTGTTTGTTGACGTTCCCGTTCGGTATGGATCTTAACATATACATAGCTTTGCTATAGGAAACGTACCTTTATCGTAGTCTCCAAAGGGAATTTGAGTTGCAAAAATAATGCGGAATGCTATGAAGTGAAACACGAACATGATCGACACACGCATACATAGGAGTACACCAACATATGTACAATACTCATGTTCATGTGCAATTAATTAAAAGATTTAAACAAAACAAAAGGAGTTGGGATACAGGGCGACCCGACGTCAGAAGCGTTCTCATTATGTATTATGTCAAATGTAATTTGTTCATCAGCGGATGAAACACTCGCCCACACCCAAAAAAAAAAATGAAAACAAAAACAAAAAATACAAAAAACACACTTGAAATAAACCGTAATAAAAATACGTAATAAAATAAATGGGTTTTCTTGGAAAGGAAATATTTTGGTCACGCCTTCTGCCTTATCAAAATTGGGGGAAAAAAAGAGAAAAGAATTCGAATTTAAAATATCGACAATATTAATCTAACGTTTAAATTTGAATTCAAATTTAAAATAACGATCAGATCCCGCAATGGGATGTGGTTGCAGTCTGCACTTATTTACAGACATTGGGCAGGTTCGAAACTCGGATTTTTATGACAGTTTATAATAGATCCCTGTCGCTGTGCTGCTGTTTCTGTTCGCCTGGTGCTGAAATCCAGAAATTGACGAATTTGTACTGAAAATGGGGATTCAGAAGCCTAGAACAACAACAGCAACTCTTTTACAGCAACAACAATTTGTTCCACAACAAAAGAAGCAATATAATTTATTAATTTAACGGCCAAATTTGAATTTGAATTTAATAATGACAAGTTTCGTCCAGGGCAGGTGGTTAGAGTCTGCGCTTAGATTCAGGTTCAAAAATCGTTTTTTTTTATAACAGTTTATAATAGATCCCCGTCGCTGTGCTGCTGTTTCTGTTCGCTTGGTACTGACATCCAGAAATTGACGAATTTGTACTAAAAATGTGGATATTAAAGCCACACAGCAGGCAGCAGAAACCAGTCAGGAATTTCCTTCTACACGTCTCAATATTCAGTTTTCGATTTTAAGCTTTGAGAGTTCAAGTAACATGGAGGAGGAAGTTATTCGCCTGCCGTTTTATCCGCAACTAGCCGATGCCCGATACCATACAGGAGAAGCAGCCCACTATCCAGCCCTCGTGCCTGCCAAATATGGAGCTAGTAATGGTGGGTTTACCAACCATTCTTGGATACACTCTGATTTTCTTAGTAATAATCCACAGAGGAGATTGATCGGATGAACGCAAGGATGGAGCAGCCCTCGCAAGTGATTCCGGAGGAGCACAGTGAGGCCCACATTATCGTGATGGAACCCAACCGGCTTTACCGGGAACGCAGCATAATGGCGCCGAAGGTGTGCAAGGGCCTCTTGTGGATTCAGATGGCCATCGCTAGCCTCATTTGCCTGGTGTGGTGCCTGGCACAACTCAAATAATATCGCAAATAAAATTCCAAGTTTACGCCTCTTAAGAATTTTTGAATGTCTGCATTTAGGGGTTCTTGGTTTTCGGGGTTTTCTTTTCTAGTTATTAGCTTTTGGGAAAATCTTCAAAGTCTCAAAGAGACACATAATTTATCTAATGAAAACTCTCTCGTTCGCTACCAAGTCATGCTGTTGCTTGGCGCCCACGAATCGCTCTTACAAGAGAGCGTCGAACTGAGTGAGAAGAGAGGCTTTGAGAGGCTTTGTATTTCTCATCAAGTTAGCTCCCAAACTATGCTGGGCAGGCCGTAGTTCTAGTGTCCGTTCTCACTCTGTTCAGATATCAAAATTATGCATTGAACTTGGCCTCAAAATTTGTTACTTCTTTCTCCTTTATCTGGACCGCTTTGGACTTGGAAAACTGACCGGTAGCAGCCATGGCAAACACATTTCGATTGAATTGGTTTAGGAAACTGCTCAATTCGTGCTCCCACACAAAATATAGGCACATAGGTAGGGTTCTTTATATTCATTTTATATCATATCTTTAACCCTCTTTCATAGACGATTGTCACCCAATTGCCAGCTCCTCGGACATTAAGGATTTAGGTGGTCCACGAAAAGTGCCCAGGCTCCCGGAACAGAACCATTTAACGGTAACCCGTTCACCCAAATACCGAAAATGCGCAACTGGTACAAATTCATTTTAAGCCTTAAACTTTCTGATTTCAAAGACCTATCTTTCCCCACAGTTGCCGTTGTAAAGATGCATCCCGTAGTACGAAATCTAAACAATTCGAATAAACAGAAACGCGGCTTGGCCTTGGGCTGCCAGAAGCGGAGGAGGGATGAACAGTTGACCAAGACCCTGGGATCCCACGCTGCTAGCGTCCACGCCAAGCCTATTCCTATGAAGATATTCGCAATGCACAAGCAGGAGCCAACTCCAAGTCATCACAGGTTTGGCTGGCAGGATGAGAGGGACTCTATGGCCATCAGAAATATTGAGAAGTTGGTGCGTGAATCGCAGGTCAGGCTTCAGGATCGGCAGGGCAAAAATCAACCAGTCGGGAGTACTCGAAAAAGTTCACAAAAGTCTGGCGGATCAAGCAAGATCACGAAAAAGGACAAGGCGGCGAAGGGACCGGCAAAGAGGACCCTGGGCCTGGAATATATAACCAGCCTGGAGAAGCCCGGAGACAAGGATGTCAAGCTGGCGAGGATGCTAACCAAGAATCCGGAATCTAAAGCAAAGTCTTCAGGGAGTTCCAGGTCCAGCTGCGGGAATTTGCAGACCCGCCACGTCTACCGCATGCGGGTAGCCCATCTCAGAGCCAAGGACTTTATGAACCTGCGAAAGAGGTCCAAGGATATTAAAAGAATCCAAGCTCCAAGCTCGAAAAACCTAGATCCTGCCGGCTGCAAACTCTTAAAGGAAGAGCAGAAACGTTTAGACACTCTCAAGGCGGAGTGGTTGCAGCTAAAGGGTCTGGAGAATGCCGCCAAACTCAAACATAGTGAGCAGGCCAAAGAATTAAACAAGCCAAAGGATACGGTCCATGACATGGACCTTAGCTCCCTGATCGTCGATCCCAAGTCCTTCCTCACCCAGGTCCACGTTAAGCGCAACATTCTCTCTGTAGATCTCGAGGATAATGTGTCTGATGAAAGTCCCGATGGCTTTCCCGACACACCGACAGAAAGCAGATTTGGCGAGTCTGACGATGGAGTCCTGGTGCCGCACTAGGAGAAGAGTTTTCCGAAAAAATAGCCACAGGATAAGGATGAGGAAGATCAAAGAAGCACAGTTTTTTTAATACCAAAATTTTACAGAATTTTTACGGCACAAGTTCACAATAAAAAGGCCAAGCGAAAATGGATGTTTTTTATCATTATTAAAATAATATTGAGACTATTGTTTTGCTCTGTACAATATCTATTTATTATGATTTTTGCGAGTGGTGCATGCTTTCAAGTGTTTTAACTTACAATTAAATTATTGCTCGAGGCGGTTCTAGTATATAAGTTCAATGACAATGGAGATGAATAAGATGCGTAACGCTTAGCTCTCAGTAGTGGGAGAGGAGAGTAAAAATCTTTATAACTCTCTGGTTTGGCCTTGGCGCTATGCATCTTATTCACTTTTCAAGTCTTTGTTAAGTTTCTCTCTTAAACTGGGCTGACGGTAGTCTTAATCTAAGCGAATAATACAATTCGTATATATATATTTATATATATAGATTACATAGATTACATATATAGATACTTTCGTGTGTGTGTTTGTGAGTGGTGGCTTCGATTGATTTGTAACAATTAAAGTTAATTAAATAAATTAAATACCGCTAGTTTGATCTTAGGCTGCTACAAAATCGGTTAGTTCGAAGGGCGACAAAAAAACGAAAAAAAAAATATATGGTATGGCTTTCTCCTGCGCTTAGCAAATCCTTCGTTAATCCTTAGGCCTAGAGTCTAGTCTGCGTTGGTTTTCTCTAGGGGATTACGCACAGGTGCGTGCCCTGCGCTGGAGTCGCTTCATCCGCCGATACCAGTCCTCCTTCCATTCGATAACTATTGAATGCGGCCCAATGCCCAGGTAGCCCGGTGGCGCCTCCGAATCCCGTCCCAGGATCAAATATGATCTGTAAAATATATAGTATTTAGTACAAGTTCTTTGAGAGAGAAGAGAACCTTAGGTCTCACCTGTTAACTCTGATCTTGGGGCAGCGGCACTCCAGGTCCTTAATCGGTATGATCCAGGTCATAGGACCGCGTTTTAGCATTGTACTCGGCATTCCATACACGCTGCTCCTGACCCTGATCCTGTTTCCGCTGCCGCTCCCCGCCTCCCCTCCGCTGCTGCTGCTGCTGCTGCCTGGCCTGCTTCGCTTGAACACGGCCTGGATCTGCAGATCGTAGCGCGCCGCTTCGCTGCCTTTGGGATAGCTGGGATCTGTCGCCTGGAACTCGTACTCCGCCGGCTGCTCCTGATCCATTTCGTAGTCCGTTGCCACGTCGGGATCCATTCCGTGGCGCTGGGCCTCCCTGCTGTCCGCCTCGCTGCTCGTATCGCGACCAATTACTTTGGCCATTATTGCTGTCAACAAATAATTAACAATTATAATTTTAATTTTAATTAAAAATAGATTTTATTAATACTCACCGTAATCTCTTTTGCAAAACTTGTTTAGGTTTAACCTTTTGGTGCTTACTTTGCATTTGCCGCATTCTGAAAGGAAGAAAGAAAGTATGGATTTAGAGTTGAGATGAAGGTTTTTTGAGTTATTTCACAGATGAAAAGATGAGCTGGGAGATGGTTTGTAGTGTTAGGGGTTTGTTTGGGGAATAATTACTGATCCTTGTTCCCTGCTCCCTGCTCCCTATTCCCATTTCGCCCTTGTCCTTCGTCTGGGGCATTCCACTCTGGTGTTCACAATTTAATTGCGAAATTTATGCCTTTATGGCCAATGCCAATTAGCAGGAACAGCGCCACAAAACAGCAGCATTGCTCGATCAATTTTGCATTAAGGGAGCTAAACCCCCAACCCCTCTGATTTTCCCCTATGCACAGAAAGAAATTGGGGTACTCTTCTGTTTTTTTATTCATATTAAAAGGTTTTTGTTTAGAGAATCTGTATTCAAGAATGAAAGAATTTAAATTTAAAGAAGGTTATAAAAACTGAAATGAGGAGCTTTAATTAGATTAAAATCTCTGAAATAAACCTTTGTTTTTATTTAATACTTTAGAGTTGTGAAAGCACTTTTAAAAGCGTATAAAATATGATGTAATATGTAATATAATAGACAAATTATGGAAACCTCTTTTTTTAAACTCTTGTAGCATCCTTATTAAACTTTAAATTACATAACAATATTTATAAATATTAGGCTTTAAAAGTACACAAATTAAAGCTTAAAGCTTTAAACAACAAAAACTAACCTGATTGATGCCTGGCTTTTTCTAAACAATCTCTAAATTTTAAGACTAAAATCCCATTCTCATTCTCTCTGTGTATATTGCCTTCGTGCCTTGGGTCGCCTTTTGTGCCAACTAAAATTAGCCAAGAAGTCTCTGTATTTTTGCAATGTTTTATTCTCTGTTTTTTTGTTTTCTTTCCCATTTTTTTTTTTTTCATTTTTGCTTGTTTTTTTTTCGGCTGCGAATGGCAATTTAGCATTGTTGTTCTGTTCGATCACAATGTCAAAGGAAACGTGACACAATCGGAGGCATAAACATTTATATTTTAAACGAATCGAGCGAACGATAAATTGATGAAAGGAAAATTTGTAAATGAAAATGTCTATTTATAAACCATTTTCCTCACCTGACTGATGCCCCACTCACTTAGTGAACAAGCGATATTTATCGCCGTCATTTAAAGATCATTAGCCACGCCCCGAATGCTTACCAAAAATAAAGCTTTGTGTTTCCCTAAAAAAATAAGAGTGTATGATTCATGGCCTGGGATTTCCTCAACTATCTATATAAGTAAAACTTTTAGCTTTATTTATGCATTAATAATAAAAAGTAAAACCAATTAAGGAACCTAAACTCTGATTTGAGCATCGAGAATAAATCTTTCAGTCAAATCAAATTAACATGACATTAAAACTGACCCTCGGCGGGGGGACAACTAAACTTTAAATTAACTCAAACTCGAACAGAATTTTAAATTAATTTAATAAGATTATCAAATTAGAAATTCATAATTAACATTCATGCTGATGATGCCGGGCGGGGCGCGCTCATGAGGCTGTTGTGGCAATGAATTGCAAAGGACGAACTTTTCAGCGTCGTCCTCGTCCTCGTCCATTTGCCTAACTCGGCTCTTGGTTACACGAAATGGAAAACTTTCCGCCAACAACTTTTACCCAAACTTGCGCTTTTCTTTGCCGTTGACAAATAAATTTAAGCGGGGAACCCCGCCTTCGCCTCTGCTGCCTCTTTAAGAGCTCTTCTTAGCCAGCATCTGGATTTGCATTTCGGGCATGACGGATAGCTACAGGAACTGGCATAGTTCGTCCTGCAGCAGGACCAACTTGATGTGCAACAATTGCAGCAGGGAATTGATCCCATGTTAGTCACAGAGGAGGTGTGTGGGGCCACAGGCGTCTGGCAGCTATTCATATTGCAATTTTAATGGCTTTTTATGCATTTCTGGAACTTTTACTCCGAGTGGAGATTTCTTTGTACAGATATTATAAATAATTAGGGAAACTATGAGTCTTTTTACTATTAATTATGAAGTTTTTTGTCTTGTTTTATTTTACTTTTTATTCATTTAATTTATTTATTTTTTATTAATATAAAAAGGAACTGACATACCTCTGAAGTTTGTGTTATACGAATGGAATATGGATCATAACTAAGTCAAAAAAGCCTCAATTTTAAATCGAAAAACTTATGCTAGTTTTTAATAGATTAACAAGTTGCTGCTGATCAAGAATATATATGATTTATAGGGTCGGAAATGACTCCTTCACTGCGTTGTAAGCTCCTGAATGAAATTATAAAACCCTGTATAAAAAATGTCGTAATTTTTGGACTATCATACTTTTAAATATTCAAAAAAATTATGGTTAAATCAATCAACAAAATGTTCTTTCGTTTAGGTATCTATATTTCCGATTACATTGGTAAATTTATAAAATAAAATATAGATTCATCGCGGATATTTCTAGCTATCTCAATAATACAACATTTATTTATTGACCTGATAAGGTTTACATTTTGAAATTTCCCGATTTCGCTGGTCACTTTAACACTGAAAATGCGACTCTATTATGATTGTCTTGGCGCTTCCACTTCCTGTGGCTGTCCAGTCAATTTGTCATTGTTCTTCCACTTGCAGCTGGAGCTGCATTGAGTGTCCTTTCGTATCCCGCGCGGGGATAAGCAGTCGGTTATCCTGCGCTGACTTTGCCTAATGCCTTGGGCAAATAGTCGGGAGCAATTAGCGGCAGTGGCGGCGGTGTGAGTGCACACTGTACTTGGGCACAGTGGGGCCGAAAAAAGCTGGCGGACGCCGCTGCAGCTTATTCATGGGAAATTAAATAAAAAACTTTTTTAATACGTTTGCTTTGCCAAGTTTCGCCTATTCTGTTCTCTTCTGTCATTCTATCTTTTTCACGCCGCCTCCTTTCCGTTTTTTATGTATATTACTGTGGGGGGTCCAGTCCCTGTTGTTTTTTGCCACTGTCGCTGTTGCTGATCTACCCTGTAGCTTCGTTGGGTTCAAGGGTATGCTGGGATCATGGAGATTTGAAAGTTCTTAACGAGAAATTTATAAGAAAGTAAGATAGAACTTGGGATAGTTATAGATAGGAAGATATCCGAGCTCTAAGAAGATCACAAATTAAATGAAATGCAATTGGATAACATTTGTGTATATTATAAGGATAATATGAACATATAACGTGGATAATAGCATGAAAATATCGTGAAGATATTATAATGATTTTATGAAGAAATCCTAAAAATATTATGAAGATACCTTGAAGATTTCATGAAGATATTATGAGGATATCATGAAGATATCCTGAAGATATCATGAAGATATCGTGAAGATATCATGAAGATATCGTGAAGATATCATGAAGGTATCGTGAAGATATCATGAAGATATCATGAAGATATTATGAAGATATCGTGAAGATATCATGAAGATATCGTGAAGATATCATGAAGATATCGTGAAGATATCATGAAGATATCATGAAGATATCATGAAGATATCATGAAGATATCGTGAAGATATCATGAAGGTATCGTGAAGATATCATGAAGATATCATGAAGATATTATGAAGAAATCATGAAGATATCATGAAGATTTAATGAAAATATCGTGAAGATATAATAAAGTTATCATGAAGATATCATGAAAATATCGTAAAGATTTCATGAAGATTTCATAAGGATATCATGAAGACTTTAATTTATTTTATTAAGAATATAGTGTTCTTTGTTCTCTTCAAGAACTTTAAATTATGAAAAGAAGAGCAAATAATATGTAAATGTTAAGCAGTCAGGATGTGGTATCCCATGGTCGAGGCACTCAGCTCCAGTATTAGTTTTTACAATTCTTTTTCTGGCATTTTAGTGGAAAGTTTGTTTTGCTTTTAGCACGAGCACGCGCCACCTTAGAGGGAGAGCAGGGAAAGAGATAGATAGCTAGAACTGGGCTTAGTATGATTTATGCTGCGTGGCGCATTTTGTTAGCTTGTTGCATCTCCTCTCTCTCTCCTCCCTCTTCGAGGGCCCACTGTAGCTCCTTTGCAACTGTAACTAAAAGTTGCGTGCAAACATTTGCGTTGTCTGTTAAGTGCCCCTCTTGCTGTCTCTGTCTCCTAGCGTATTGCCATCTCTGTCTGCCCTAAGCTGTCTTTGTCAGTGCGCTTCTTCGGGGGCTCCTTTCCTGACCGACAAGCGCCTGCACTTTAGCGGATTTGTGTTTTCTCGCCCATTTGAAAGGATTACAAAGGCGAGCCAAGCGCCGCGGCAAACTTTGAGCGTCCTTTCCCGGCGCTATCGTGCTTGTTCTTGTTTTTGTTCTTCTTTCTCTCTCTCTCTGCGGGGTTCGGTCAGTGAGCAGTCGCTAAGAAGTGCGACAGAGAAAGTGAGATATACTGAAGATAACTATAACTGTAACTATATATTTCTTAATAACATATTGAGACTGTATTGAAATTTAATGCAAATTCAAAATATAAATCAATATTTTAACATTGCGATAAATCGATATCTTGTTAGATATATCGAACTAATGTAATCGGAAAATAAAAATACATATATATAAATTCAAAATATAAATTGATATTTTATTGTTGCGATGAATTGATATTCTCTTTAATAAATGAAACTAAAGTAATCGCAAATTATTAATACAAAATAAATATAATATATGCATAGATATTTTGCGATAAATCGATATACTGCTTGATATATCGGAGTAATGTGATCGAAGGAAGTAAATACTTTAGGAACAAATTTTCGATTATTCTTAACCCTAAATGTGACATTTTTCGCTATTCGTATTTTCAATAAAGAAATATAAATATTTGCAAAATGAATTAAAGAAAATAAAATATATCCCTTCAATGAGAGTAAGTACTGTAATCATCGAAAAACAACGACAGCATGTTGCCAAAGGTAGATGGATGGTGGGATGAATTGAGGACCAGGATGCGGAATAGGATGCTCGGTTAGCACACATACAGAAAAACACACAACAGATACTAGATATGGATATGAGAGGAGCACTTACTTACCCCTGCCGCCCTCGGTGCGATAGTACTGCGTCTGGGCGGCCATTCCGGAGGCGACTCCACCGCCGCTGGTAGCCGGGGACTCGTGCTCATCCGGCTCCGGGGCAGTGTTCTGGGTGTCCAGCATGTTGATCATGCGCGGCGGTTGCTCTGTTGGAGTAACAAGTATGGGATTATCTTTACTGCAGAATATTTAGATATATATTTTTATATTTATACTCACTGATGCAGGGGGCAATGTGGGAGCGGCTCTGCTGGTAGCCGCGGGCACAGCGGTTGCAGGTCAGCCCGGTGACGCCGTCCTTGCAGGGACATTGACCGCTGGTGCTATTGCAGATCTTGCCAGATGATCCGATCGGATGGCACTCGCAGGCTGCAAGGAGAAGAGAGAATATAAGCAGTTAGCTGGGGAATACATACTACATACTAGATGCTATATAGTATCGCTGAGATCGAGGGGGACACGTTGCAGATGCCGCATGTTGGCAGCTTTTCGGAGCGTGCTGAGAGCTTAATGGACACGGTCCGGCACTTCAAAGCGGCACCGGAATCGCCGCCAGAATCACAGCCAGAATCGCTGCCAATTGCCAATCTGCTGAATCTGCAGATCCACTTGAGTTTTACTTAAAGTCTTTCAAGTTTCGAACTTTTCCCGGCAAACAGCAGGCGGGAGGCAGCACCACCCGTGATTTCCACCCGTCCTGACCGTTTATGAGCCGTGGAAATGTGCATTAACAGATCCATTGTCCGTCCGCACACGGTTAATTGCAAATGAGAGTGCAAATGGGGCCCATCCGCCCTTTTGCCGAGGCATAAATATACATATATACAAAAATATATATACTTTCCCGCAAAAAGTCCACCGGAAGGCAAAAAAGATAATGTGGAAAAAGAGAGGTAAAAAGAGAGAGTGGAACTTTATCCTTTATTTCCACTTGTATTCCATTCTTGTCCTTAATTTCGGTCTCCTATTCAAGTCATATGAGTACGGGGGGACTTTGTGGTTTCTCCCCCCTTCTTACTCCCCGCGGCTTGTTTAGTTAATAAGCCGCTTTTGGCCACATTTAATGGGTCCTTGCGCGCACTGACTCTTGGCCAGAAGCTGTTGCATATTTAAGGATTTCATTTGTGTGTTGCGCTGGGCGGGGTGGCAGGTGGGAGTGGCAAGTGGCACAGCTGTGGGTTATGTTTCCAGTAGTTAAAGGTGCTTGTCAAGCTATGAACAAACACACACACAACACTTAACCCTTTTTGTTATGGGAAATCAATATAAATTTAATGGGAACTTTGACTGGAGAAAGCAAGATTCAGTGGGTCTGGCGTATAATTGATATAAAACTCAATAAAAAATCGATATTAAATCGATTAATTACTATGCTTTTTGTAAATAAGAAATCGTAATTAAATCGATAAATTACAATGTTTTTTGTGCTTTATTCAAAATTTCAGTAAGAAACCGATTCGCTGTTGAGGCTTCTTACTTAAAAACCAATAAATATATATGTTTTAGTGTTGTAATTCCATTATTATAATAATTATGTAAAATTAGGGAACTAATATGCATCATTTTTCGGTCTTTCTTTTTCTTTATTATACTTAAATATAATTATTCAAATATTTTAGCTTAGTTACCGACCCTTTCTCAGCTTCCCAAAGTCCGTTTTGGGGCCCTTTATGACCCTCAGTTATTAATGGGTTAACTAGGCCTGCACTTCATCTTGCTCTCACCCCCTTCGGACTTCTCACTCCCACTTGCCCCGCCCGCGTACATTCACTGTTCGCTTCGTGCGTGCGTGCAACATTTGGTAATTTAATCCGATTTACAATAAATTAAATGCGATTTATATGCACACAGTGACACATCCGGATGATAACAACAACAACAACAGCAACAACAATAATAACAACAACAACAGCAGTGGCAGCTATGACAACAGCAACAGACAACAATAACTTGCAACAACAGCAACACACGAGCAACAATACGGTGTGTCCATTGTTGCCTGCAGGGCATCCAACAGGACAGAGAGTGTAAAAGAGCACAGTGTGTCGGTATTTATCAATAAAAATTTTATATTCAAAGAAAATTGATTAAATTGTAATAATAAATTAATAAAAATTAATAAATAGGTATAAATTGTTAATTATAAATAATTTAAAGTAGTAAGCTGTCTAGAATCACCTTGGGGAACTTATGCAGCATTACTACTAAGAAATTGCAGTAAAATAATATTTATATAACATGAATATGAAAAAATTGTATTAATAAACTATTCAAAAATGCAAAATATATATATAAACTTTTAATAATAATAAATAAAAGTTGTAAGCTGTCTTTGCTCATCTTGGACAACTTATGCAACAACAACTTATGCTTTAGTACCATAATATACAATAAATTTAAGTAAAAAAATAAATAAAAAATAACTATTATGTAATAAGTAATATAATTGTAATAATAAGTAAAAAAAAAAAATATTTATATATAAACTATGCATGAAAATCAATTAAAATTGTAAGCTGTCTTTGCTCAACTTGGGCAACATGTTGCTGAGTTAGCAAAGTTGCTCATGTTGCTCAACATGTTCCTGGCCACATGGCAACATGGCATATTTCCACAGTTTAAAAAGTTCTTTTTTCAACGAATTTCCTCACCATTACTTTTAGTTTTGCCTTAAAATATGGAAATCGCTTGGTTTGGCTTATTTTTCCATCCTTTGACAATGATGAATTCAATCCCTGGCTCCTGTAGTTGCATTAAACAGTAGAGTTGCTCACATAAAAACAGTGATTTTTGTGGCACTGTGGCAGAAACTGAAGCAGGGGCAGGGGGCTTTGGAGTCCAGCAATTCAAGTACGAGTACGACAACAATATGCGAGTTGTGCGACGCGCTATCTGCGAACAGCGGTCCAGCCAGCCATGGGATGTGGTCGAGGATATGGGATATGGGACTTTCAGCTCTCGGGATATTGTTAAAATAACCAAGCCAGAAAAAGCAGGAGAAGGAAGGGGGGTGTGGGAGCTGGGAACGTGTACGAGTTCATTACGCATCCCATATCAGTGCATTGGTAGATTCCCGTGTTTTTCGCATCCGGACCCCATATGCTCTGGGCTGGATTTTCCTCTCATTTTCCATTGGGAGATTTTTTCCTTTATTTTTGTATTTTTTAATGCCAGCTAAAGATTATGAATTTTCATTATAACGAGGCAACAGAGGGAAATGGAATAAAATACAGGGGATCTCTGCCCCCTCTCCCTTTGAGTGGCTTCATTTACGAATAGTGGCGAATCCATGGTCCATTTGCATTTCTATTTAATTACGGAGGCCGCGGATCCCTTTCACTCTGAATCAGGCCCGTTCCGGGGAAGCCTTTCGTCAGCTCCTCTCAAGAGGAAAAGGAGATGGAGGAGATGGAGGAACCATTGGCGACCCAGTTCCGTTTGGACAAAGGAAACGGAGACCGTCACTCCCGCTGGCTTATCCAGATCGATTCAGGTCAGGGTTCCTCTGAATAAATGAGAGCTCCTAATGACACCGATGAATCACTCGGCGTGAATCAAGATCAAGAGCCATTAATTTTGTTTCTCGATTAATTATGGCACTTTCTCAGGCAAACAAATGAGATTTGCATGGAAATGGGGTGTGCTGTGGCATAATTTTTACATTAACTAGTTGAAAATTGCTTTTTTAAGGGTATTTTAAATGAAAAACAAAAAAATATTTATCTTGCTTTATAAATATAATATGTAAAACTTTAAAAGTACATACTTAAAAACCTTAAAAAACTTTAAAAATACTAATTTTTTTATTGGATTTAATTTGGAAAATAAGAAAAATAGCTATATCCCGTCAAACACAAATTGGATCGTGTTTCCAGAGCAAATTGAACATGGAAGCTTATGGAAATCCTATCCTCTCTCGCAAACGGAGTAAAAAAAAAAATTGAAAAGAAAAATCTCCACAAGAGGAGATCGCGGCGGTAAGAACAAATGAAAAGCGGTGGAAAATACGTCGGGAAAACAGTGGAAAGTGAAAAAAGCTATGCCCTTTTTCAGTATTGAAGATGACAGATTAAGGTGTTATTCAAGCCTCAAATCAGCTCTCTGGTACACTTAAGGTTTCCGTGCTATTAGGCTTTGAAAGCATTCACAAAAAAACACTTATTCGCTTGTAGATGTATTGGTCAGCCCTCAACTCTGACCCCTCGATCACCATTTTCCTTTTTCCATTTTCCATTACCATTTCCAGGTAGCCTTAAAATTCATTTGCACTTAGTATTTATTTAGCTTGGCTCTTGGCTCTTCCCTCCAACAAAAAATTAATTAGGCACACACAACGAACACACACCACCGCACCACCCAGCACCCACTACCCACTACCCACTCAGAGAGTGTACGAGGAGGCACTGGGCCTAGTGTAAACATCATAAAGCAAATCAAGCGCAATTTGTTATTGTTTATTTCAACTTTGCGCAAGCAGCCCCTCCGCCTGCTGCTCCTCCCCAGTACTGAGTACTGACCACCGCGGAGGAAAGTGCGTTACATAAATTCACCGCAAAAGTCTCTTCCTTGGCCATCAATTGCCATAAAAAATTACCCCAAATTTTCTAGACCAACCAAGAGGAAAAAAAAGGCCTCAAATGGATAAAAAATACACGAAAAATGCCACGACTTTGGGTTACTGGGTACTTTAAGAAATAACACAGTTTTAGAAAGACAATTAATTGTTTTTCTAACACAGTTTATAAGATATAAAAAATCTTTAAAAATATATAAGTAAATTCAACTTCAAGGGTGTAATTTTCTTAAATTTCTATATGACTCTGCCAGTGCTGGGTATCGGAAAAAGGCAGCCAAAATTGTTGGCCATAAAGAGCACAGCTGCCAACAGTTGAGGAGGCTTTGTTGTTGCTGCTGCTTCTGTTCTGTTGCCACTGTTTGTTATTATTAGCAGAAACAAAACCTCCAAAGACTCATGCAATTTTCCAAAGAAAGCCAAACAGACCAACAGACTGACTGTTCGGCCGAAGAGGAATTATGAAGAAGATTTTCCAGACCAAGTCGGCAGCGCCATCAGATGATTTGCAGTGAGAGATTACACCTGACCAGGAGCAGGAGGTGGAGGAGAAGAAGAAAGTCTGAGGAGCAGCTGACCTGGAACATTAACCAGATGAAATCGGATTGGATGTACTCCAGGCCCTCGACAAATAGACCATGTGATAGGCTCGCCAGCGATTTCCTTTTGAGAAAAAAGGGATTTCGCCATAAAAGATGGTCTGTAGCAAGATAATATTTAAGAATATATCGTTAAATTATAAAGTCATAATATATTTAAACTATATATATCGTAATAGATATTTTTTAATTCAAATATGGGTGTATTATGAATCTTTCTAGCTGTTTATTGCCCTTAAAAGCGGTGAAAATTTAGTGTAAGGGATTCAAAGATGACAGCTTACATTGATTTATAGATATTGTATCGATAATGAGCGCGGTTTTCAATATATTTACATTACAAATATATTCTATATTATTTATCAAAAGAATTGTTTATGAAAATGAGACAATATTGACAACAATAATACTTTAGAGGTAAAATTCAATATTTTTCGATATTAAAAATTTCTATTTATAAAAGTTTGGGATATTTCCGATAAGATTTTGAGCTTGATATATTTAGTCTTAATCCAATCTGATTCATCTCAGTTTTCGAATACGAATGTGTTAACCAAGTTCCTTTAACAAAGGGATTACACATTCAATTAAAGGCCAACACACACACACACTCCGATGTGCTTGCTTGTGTGAGTCAGCCAAAAGTGATCTACCAATTGCTCATGAATTTAAATGAGCCATTTGATTTAGCCCGAAAGCCTGAAGCCTGTCGCCTTCTCCCCTCCTCGCACCTCCTCGAACCGGTTTAAAAGGCGATTCACCTTTGCCTCCTCCTCGGCTCGGCTCAGCTCAGCTCAGTTCAGCTCACTTCACACTTGAGCCGGCGGGCGGAACTTTCCTTGGCTCTTATTAATAAATCAAAGGCTTCGCACGATGCCGCGACACTCCCGGAAAAGTTGCTCCACCTCCTCGTCCTGCTGCCTGCTGCTTGCTGCCTGCTCCTTGCTCTTGCTCCTTGCCACTCTTCCTTTGCTCCTGGCGAGCGGGAAAAACTTTATCGCGGTTGCAACTGGCGCAAAGTTCGCTCAACTTTTGCCCGGCGCCAAATGAGCAAAGTGGGAAAAATGTGGGGAAAACTCCGGATGGAAATGAAAATGGAAATGGAGGAAATGGAGGCAGAGGCAGTTGCCGTCTTGCTACAATTTTCTTGTTGCATGTACAAACTTGTTTCAGGTGAGGAGGGGCGGGGGGGAAATGTTGGAAAAGCCGGCGCAAACTTTTCGCGCTCTTCAAATTGTGCGTTAAAGATTGAGGCGGATCTGAATGGGCCTATTGAAAATCAAACGATGCGCAGTAAAGTAGGCAATGCCGATGCCGATGCTGATGCCGAATGGCTGCCAAACTCTAGCTACTTTTGGCCAAAAGTGCAACGTTTCGGAAAATGATTTTCCACGAAACGGGAGGGTGGGAGGTGAAATTTGGCAAATGGGAAATGGGAGCGCCAATTTGACGCTCGAACAATTTGCACAGCTTTAAATGTCAGCTCGCATGCAAAATGTCATAATTCAAATTGGGCGGCTGCTCGCCACGCCCACAGGCAAGCCGCTGTCCTGCCCGAAGGACACGCGCCGCCCCCTCTGGCAAGGGGTCCTTTGTGGGTTAAACGGTGTCAGGGGCTCTCTACACTGGGACACAAGGGAAGGAGCCAAATGAAAGGGCATGTCTATGATTTAACAAGAAAAATAAAGCTTAGCTTAGTAACATATCAAAAATATTGTACAATTTATTATAGAGTATTTTTGAAAATCGTAAAGTATTGAATTTAAAATATCAAAATTATCGAAAAATATCAGAGCGCTTAATAGCATGTCAAAAATATTGTACATTTTAATAAAGAGCATTTTAAAATATCGAAAAATATTAAATTTGACTTTAAAATATTATTATATTATCGAAAACTATCAGAGATATTTTGTTTAATATATTTTATTATCAATATGGTTCGATATATCAAAAGGAATGTTTTTTTTTTTTGCTACGCAAATATACAAATTGAAATTTTTATGAATGGATATGGTCTTTATTTATGGGAATTGCCTTAAAAAAGGTCTAAAGAGGAACAAAAATTATTGAAATTGTATGAATTAATACTTAAAAATTATTTTTAATGTTAAACAATAAAGCAATTATTGCAAAAACTTTTACTTTTCCTTTTAATTTTTAACAAATAAGGGGAAGCCTTTCAGGAAATCCAAACTATGCAGAATTTTTGAGCCCAATTCTCTCACAACTAAATAATCCCCAAAATGAACCCTCTATCTACCCGAAGACAACCCGAAATTCCACTATAAATCAACCTGTGACAGCTCCAAACTCTCTGCTCTAAATTCCAGAATTTCCCGAATTTCAAAACGAGTGCAAATCGAATCGACTTCTAACCGAATAAACAAAGAATTCCTAGGGCATTTCCGATTCGTTGTGGCACAAACTCCCCTCGAATGATAAAAAAGAAAGAGAAGATTACATTTCATATCTTTTCTATCATTGACTTTTTTTCTGCTCTTTTTTGGGCTGTTGTTTGGCCGTGTCAAAAAATGTTTGGAAATTGCCTGTGCTTAGGGCCTGAACTTTTATGGCTTTGCCAGCACAAAATTTGTCACGGCGCTTAGTTTAGAGTTTAGAGCCCAGCGGACATCCCGCTCTCCTCCCCACCAAGGGGCTTGTGGTAATAGATTTTCCCCAGCTTAGTTTTTCAGAAAACCACCTTGGCTTAGGCTTAGGCTTAGCCGGCAGAAGCTGCGATGATAAATGCATTTCGCGCCGGCATTTCCGAATTTCAATTAAGTTGCCACCCTTGGAATGCCTTTAACCTTTAACCTCCACACACACACACAGTTGCAGCAACGCATTTTTATGAAATTCTAATGATGTTCGTCGGTTGATGTTCCTTCTACTCCTCCTCATCCCCATCCTCATCCTCATTCTCATCCCCAGCCAGGACATTCATGAACTTTTGGGCAATAAAGAAACTTTTGCGGAGCGGTGCTACGTGTGTGTGGCATTATTTTAATTGCCGCTCCTGCTGTCGTGTTATTGCTGTAACATTTCGCACGTGACTTTCTGATTTTATGGCTTTTAATTTCACGTATTTAGTTACGGATAATGTTAATTGTATTCGCCAGTCCTACGCCCTCTGTCCTTCGCCCAACGCCCTCTCAGTTATGAGGCCCCAATTGACAGGACTCGGGGTCCTTTGTCACAGATGACACGCTTTGTGCGCTCGGCCTGTGGAAAACAATTGGCAGGCAGCAGTCAATTGTATACCCTAATTAGTGGCCGATGGGGCGAAATGATATGATAATGGCAGTATGGCCCTCAACAGGACATTCAGTTGTAATCGCCTGACAGCAGATCGCTGGCCATTTCAAGCACATGGAGCAGAGGAAGAGGTTCTTTAATTAAATTACGTCTTTAATTCATATTCAAGGAGGTTACGGTGAGAATTTATTAAATTGGAATTTTTTAATGGTATAGCAATTCCTAATAAATGTCTTGCTCAGTTCAAGTCAATAATAACAAATATTTTTGTTGTAAAGGAGTATTTATTATAAAAGTCACAAGAAAGGCATTGCTATTTTTAACCTTTTAAGCTCTAAAAGTGACTTGAGGGTTTATTATTCAGTCATTATTACTGAAAAGTGGCATTCGAGGGTGATTTCTTGGCTTTATATATGCACAGAATTGTAAAACAATTATAATATATTATTTCTATTATATTATTACTGTTTATAGAGTATAATTTTGTGGCTGAATTGAACCAATTTAGAAGTTAAATAGCTGTTTTTCTAGTCATAACTATTGATTATGCCATATTACACAAAAAAATCTAACCTCTTCATTTTATTTTAACAAACAGAAATGCGGTTCATGCTGTTAATGATTTTCACACTTTATTCCTTGCTCTAAAAATTCCCAAGTACGAATTAAGTTACAAAATGTTATTGTTGGTTAATCAGTAATATTGGAACTTAAGAGGTTTGTTGTTCGAGAACTGATTTAAGTGTTGCTTTTGACACAATTTCAGCTGTTAGCGTTGCGCCTAAAAATTCCCAAGTTCCCAAATTAAACAACAAATTGCTGTTTTAAACTAACCAAAAGTGTTGAAATATGAACAATCAGTTTTTTAAATCCCAAAATATATTGCCTTGAAGGCATTTAAAAACTTTCCATTTGATTTGTTGCTGTCGGAATGGAGTTTACAAAAAATGCATGAACCTATCAATTATTTACAGGGCACTCCGAATTCGATTTGCAGGCGCTGCTCTTGTTTTTATTATTGTCCCTGTGTGTGTGTGTTTGGGTGTGTGTTTGGATGTGTGTGCGGCATGCAAATTTAATGATGTCAAGCAAGGCAATAAGGCAATAAGGCAAAGGGCCGAGCATACTTTTCGGGGTTGCAGAGAGCGCGGTGGGTTTCAGATTTTAATTATCGAAAGGACTCGGCACACACACAGACAGATAGACACACACAGATACACAGATAGATAGACAGCCGAGAACAAGCAACAACAAGTGTATGAATAATGATTCGTTTAAGGGCTGGATCCTCTCGTCGGACAAATAATAATATGTAATTTTCCGGTCATTGAAACATTTGCACAAATAAGGAAATTGACTGAGCCGTTTGCCCAAATGGCTTTGCCAACACTTTCATGTGTATCTGTATTTCTATCTGTATCTGGAGATGTATCTGTATCTGTATCTCCTATGCCAGTTCCAGTTCCAGTTCCTAAATTCCCACCAAAACTCCCTGTCTGAGCTATGAATTATGGCTTTGGCCAGACGCTCTGCTGCTCCATTTGACTCCGACTTGGCCTGGCTCAAGTAAATCATTTTAATATTTAAATTAAATCAACTTCGAAATCAACTACCACCTCACAGCTACAGGCAAAGAAAACGGGGTGAATTTGTTGTATTTATTCAAACTCAGCAATCAAAATGTAAAGTATATTGTATTAATTTATATCCTTATCTTAGAGTTATTATTAATTCTA
This sequence comes from Drosophila watanabei, assembly GCA_008042575.1. Taxonomy (NCBI): domain Eukaryota; kingdom Metazoa; phylum Arthropoda; class Insecta; order Diptera; family Drosophilidae; genus Drosophila; species Drosophila watanabei. The sequence goes on from VNJS01008653.1 coordinate 45,034, forward strand.
CTTTAAAATATTATTATTTATATATTTTTCGAATTTCCTTCTGCTTGTTTCTCTCAGTGCTTTGCGGAAGTTGCCCCTCCTCCCGGCTCGCCTAATCTTTTCCATTCTAACCGGCAATCGGAATGACTTTAAGGCGTTAATTATAATGCGAGACATGCGAGCTTTTTGGTTGAGGGGATAAAGCGTGTGTGTGCAATATAATTTTGATTGGCAAAAGGTACATAAAATACTATATATATACAGCTATATCGAGGGACAGAGGCTGTTGAGCTGTTGGAGATACATAAATGGCAAAGCCACGAAAGTTAAATATTTCACTGAAATATTAACTGCCAAGCATTACCTTTCCAGACAATCACTTAATTACAAAGCTCATATTTATAATTACAAGTAGTTTTCTTTGTAGAATTTTTATTCGATAATTTTCTTCATTTGAAATTATGCCTGAAAACTCTTTTGAAATTTGAATATTTAAATCAAAATGCCGCTTTTTGGACATTCAATCAAGCCCAAACCCCGGCTGCTGCTGCTGGCTGTCTCCAGCAAAATGCCATTAGTAATGTGAAATTATTTTGAATTTATTCCAAAGTCTGGGGGATGGATATATGTTATGAAAAATGTGCATGCTGGAGATGAAACGAATAAATCATCAGAGGAGGCCACATGGAGGTCCTGCGACAGTCGCCCGTCGTCTGCCTCAGCTGGATGAGTCTGTGCCCAGATTTTCCTCAGATTTTCCCCAGCAATTTCGGTTGACTAATTGAAAGCTCGGAAAATGTGTGTGTTGTGTGTGTGTGCTGTGGGTGGAGAGGGGGGAGCGACTTCCAGGCAAGTCAAGTTGAGCATTTGGCAAATGGCAAACATGACGTAAAACATTCTGACGACAAACGAAACAACTGAAAACAATGCCGGCAACTGTGTGTAAAAATCTTTCGTAACAAATTGCACGCGTGTCAAAATGAAAACGCATAAATTTTTTAATGCCGCTCTCGAAGGCGATTAAACTTAAAAATTGTCGCACTGGCGACGGGCGGCAGCGGCGCCTTTTGTCATCATCTGCGATTTGCAAGTGGTTTCGCCCCGCTTTCGGCTTTCGGCTTTCGGGTTGCGGCTTTAAGCTTTCCGCTTTGTTTATGACTGCCGACTTTGCCGGGATAATTAATTAAAAATCGATAAGAATTTGATTTGGATTTAACGGCTCCGGCTGAGCGGGTCCGAGAATTATGATGCTTAGTCAGCCGAGCGGCCATTCCATGACAAACGACCCCCAAACCACAGCGGCTGCCTCCCTCCTCCGCCTCCTCCACCTCCACCCACATGTCCGGCGCTTTGTTTTTGTTTACGATTCTCCGATTTGCAATTAGGTATAAATTTTTCGAATGCGAATTCCCAGCGGGGCGTATGAAAGGTATATATATATACTATATAGTATATATAGTATGCGCGGTGCGTCTATAAATAGTCGGGCGATTCGGTTCAGATTTTAGCCATGTGGTCCACCTGATTTGATTGTTTGCCAATGAAAATGATTGCTGGCTATAAAATTGGGTGGGGAAAGGGGGTTGTGCGGGTGTGTGTGCTGCTGCCTCCGATTTATAACCCACATCCGCGGCTCTCTACAAATTAATACCCCATTTTGGATAGTAATATTTACGGTTTCACTGATGGAAGCTTGCCCAATAAATTGTTGATATTTTAGAGCGATTTGGGTGAGTTATCTACGATGTGTGCTTCTATAATTAGTTCAGAGATCTATAAATCAATAAGGTAAGAGGGTTTTTTTGTTGCTCTTTCAAGGTTTTAAGTACTGCAAACGGAAGTTAGGAGAGGATGTAAAGCTTGATACTATTTTAGGCATGCCATAAACTATCGATATATTGAAAGAGCAATCACACTTTGGCGCGAAATCGATACTTTAATATATTAAAAAGCAATAAGTCATTATTTTGTTTAATATTTACGACCAATATAATCCGAAAAAGAAATTTAAATGCAATATTTTAGGTTTCTTTTGAAAATGCAAATATTTAAACATTTGATTCAATATTATCGATATATCAAACTTTTATATATCGAAATTTATGATTTTTGAGCGTAATATATTTATCCTTATGTAATATAGAAATTTTTGAATCGAGATATATATACATCCCTTAATCAGTCCCAATAGATATATTAAATTAATGCATACAGACCAGAGTCAAATTATTAAAATATAATTATTATTAAAGGCTATATTTAAAACTCCTTAGATTTCCTGAGGTTATTTTTTTGGTAGCTTTTGATTTAAGGATGAAATTTTTCAACTGCTGTTCAATTTGTAAAGTAAATAAACTCCTCCTTTTGTAATTAAAATGTAGAAATATATATCCAAATATTTTTTTAATGAAATTTCATTAAAAATCACAACATCATTACACGGCATCCCATGGTCGAGACACCCCGCCCTCGACTTCTTCCGTCTTGGCTGCGTTTCCTTTACGTTGTTTCGATTGGAACGTGTGAATTTATCGTGGTCATAAATTACAGCACAAACAACACACACACACTCACACCCGAAGGTCGCCTGGGGACGGCAAAGGGTTCCCCCCAGGGGCGTGCACTGAAAGGGGGTCAAGAAGAAGAATGGGGGCCGAGACACGTTGGCCCAGTTGGACTTCCCCAGCGAGCTAATTATTGTAAATTGTGCGTTAATCACTCCGATTTAGCAATCCCTTCGAAATCGAGAGTTTGCCTTGATATTTACTTCTTTGTATTTAGTTTTCTTTAAGAAACCTTTAAGACTTACCCTTGCAGACCTTGCGGTGGGTTAGGGGCTTGGTGGGATCCCGGTAGAAGCCCTCCTTGCACTGGTGACAGTTGCGGCCTGTGGTCGAGTGGCGGCAGTTCTGGCAGACGCCGCCGGAGACGCCCTGCGAGAGCCGGAAGATCTCCATGTTGAAGCGGCACTGGCGGGCGTGCTTGTTGCAGTTGCATTCTGGAAAAGGCAGAGGGAAGCAGAGGATATTAGGGCGGACATGTCACAGGATATGCACAGCTGCCAGCTGGGTAGCTGCCTTCGATGGCTTTATCGCGATAAATGGAAATAAATGGCAAGCGAAAATGGTTCCCAGTCCAAGGAATGGACATTGGAGGCTCCTCGGCATCCATTTGTCTAGCTAAAGGCTGTACAATTTATTCAGCAATTTGTTTTGAATCACTTACTTAAGGCCTAAGCCTGGGAAATAAACCTCAAAAAATGTATGTGGAGTTAAATTGAGTCTTTAGTGGGTCTAATTAATTGGGAAACATATATCCTAAGCTGATTTTGAACACCTTTCATACTCTGAACTTGTCTACGTTTGCTCATCAAATATCTAAGGGAAATATATAGAGATATATCCCCACACAGAACCATCTGATTCAACCAATTCGATCTGCAAAGAGCAAGGTTTCTTTGCTCAATTCTTTGTTGCCTGCTGCCATGTTATGCTTCTGGCAAACAGTTTTTGCTATTGACATTCGACGGCGACTGCTGCGGTTATAGCTACACTGGGAGAAAGCTTACACATATGTATATAAGCAAATTGGTTTATTTAAAGCTGGTTTTCTATTCGTTTTTTTATACGTGTAGCTGCTGTAGCTACTGCTGAGTTGGCATCTTCTGGCTGAGGTTTCAACGCAAAAGGAGACACGGACAGAAGCTGTCAATGGCAAAGGCCACGGATGTTGCTGATGTTGCTGCTGCTACTGCTGCTGCTGCTGCTACTACAGCTACTGCTGCTGCTGCTGATGTTGCAGCTTGCGGCTAGACAAAGCTTCAAGTCCATCGTCGAGGGCCCACTGTCTGCACATCCGACATTCGACAGCTCCAGCTAAAACTCCATTGCCAGTTCAGAGTTCGGTGCTGCGCTGGGCACACATGTTATAATTATCTTCGCACATTGCTGTGGGGCAGTGGCAGACAAAGCGACTCTCGCTGAGATCCAGACCCAGACCCAGACCTAGACCTCCTTTAGTCCCCCGCTGCCCCACGCCCATGGCGCATGCCAGCCGCAGACAAAGTTATGTCAGCGCAAATATTTGAGCACAGTCAGGACTGTCGCATTCATACACTCGGATAAGACAGGATCGGGAATTAGGAATCAGAAATAATAATCAAGCAGGGTTGCATCTCACATAAATTAATCGATCAGTTCTAAAGCTTTGGTCACTCTAATTTGAGAGAGAAGCGTCTAAAAAATCTACTTTCTACAAAAGCTAGCAAATCATTACTTTAAATGAATTTAAATCAACATTTTCTTATGTTTTTTCTAGCCCAAAGTGTAGCTCGTAATTTGTTTTCTCCCAGTGCATTGGAAGGAGAAGAGCCGCGGGGACGACAACGACAACCGTTCGTTGTAGAATCGTCAACAAAAGCTAAGCAAATATTTAGAAAAAGCAGAGCTCAAAGCACGGCGTGTGGCTAATTGCCAAGCTACTGCCAGATACCAAAGCTGCCACCAGGGCCCAGTGAAAAGGGTTCGGCGCGGTGTTAAAAATGCTAGATAATTAATTTTAATGACACACTTACGACCTGGCCGACCAGGCGGGCGAATGCAACTTGATTTATGGGCTGGGTGTCGGTCCACCGGATTTTCGTTAGCTTCTCCCAAATCTCTTTCTTTTTTTTTCGGGGCCATGTAAATTTCACTTCGACGATTACAAAATGCCCATCCAGCTCAATCAAATGCGACTTAAAGCGATGCATAAAACCGTTCATTAGCCGGACCCCGGACCCCGGACTCCGGACGCCGACTGCCGTGTTATCCGAGAAAGGTGAGTCCAGTAATTAAGTTCAAATTTGATAAGTGGCCCCCAAAAACACTCTCGCACGTCTCGGGGAGTTTGTTTTTTCTTATTTTGGGTGAGACAATGAATTCGTCAGTATCGGTATCGGTATCCGCATCTTCATCTGTCTCAGTCTTGAGAGAGTTTACCCAACAAAACATGTGCGTTTGGACTTGGTCACTCTGCGAATAATAAATGACTGCAGTCCAGACCGAAAATATTGTCATATTTCTACCGAGAAGAGCTGAATCCTTGTCTAAGGTTTGCAGTCGAATTGGGTTTGTTTTTTCCACCCACTAAGATCCGAGTTATGCATGTTATGAATGAAAGCCTTTGACGGGTCCCGGAATCGTCCGTTTGGCATCTCTAATTAACTGCCAAAGAGAGCGTTCCTTTTTTTGTTCTGCTGTGAGGGATTTTTGGACTTCTGGACTTTTGGCCAGGGGCAGATTTGACCAAGCTTAGCAGCTCAGAAATGAACGGAGCTCCGGAGCAACGGAGCAATGGAGCTGCTGATAAATGGTCGAAAAGCGTTCGCTTTGGCCATGGCTGGCTACTATGGCCAAAACAAACCAAAAACATTCTGGACCAAAGGCAAACGCAATTCGACCAAAAGCCAATTCAAACGTTACGCTTTTTCCTTGCTCTACCAACACACAAACATGTCCATACATGTTTATGCGGTTGCAGGCTTGCATCTTGTACAAATTTATCGATTAATTGCCGAGCTTTGGTCACTTTAATTGCTTGCAAAGCACTGAACTGCTTTCAATTAGCTTTAATATTAATTTTGGGAGGGATTTTAGTTTGTATTTTAGCATGAATTTTTAAATAATTGTTCTGTCTTATAATCTAACTAATATTTGAATTCTTTAAAACAATCTTCGCATAAACTGACTGGCCCGTTGATGGGTTCTCAGAGCCGCCATTGCCTGGTTCTGTTTTCGAGGTTGTGTGTGCTTTGGTTTTTTTTTGTTGTTTTTTGGGTCTAAAGCTGGAGCTTTTCCTTGTCCATGTCCAGGCCTGAGCTGAGAGTTTTCCATTTTCCCCGCTCTCTGTACTAGTCGTCGTCGACGTTTCATCGTTTTATGATTGATTGCGTTCGCCTCGCAGTGATTTTCGGTAACCGAAAATTGTGAATTGAATTCGTGCTGGCCACAAAGGGGGGAAGGGGCAGGATCAGGAGGAAGGGAAGTGTGTGTGGGTGGAGGGAGGAGCTGGGTAAAGTGCGGAAAGTGGGGCCTTTGAATTGCCGTTGTTGTTGCGATTGTGGTTGCGGTTGATGCTCTTGCGTTTTTGCACTGCAATTTGACAATTTCATCGCAAAATTGTTTTGGTGTTTGTGGCCGTGTTGTGTGTTGCGTGTGTGATGTGGTGTGGTGTGTTCTGTTGTGTTGTGTTATGCTGTGTGTAGGTCCCTGTGATTTGTTAAAAGTGAATTTGTTTTAAATGGAACACCGAGAACTGAACAATTAGCTGTACAATTTTAAACGATACGTATTGAAGACTAGTATTGTTTGTATATACTGTGCAGGATATTACATTTCAGTCAGAAGCGAAAAAGGGTTATTTCCTATCCTGTAAAAAATATATATTCAACCAGAACCTTCTTTTTAAACCAAACACTGATTTTGCTACATAGTAAGAAATATATCTAACTGAAATTTTAAGCATTATGTCATCCTGATTCCACTGATCTTCTGTTTGGCCCAGTTACACTTAACAGAGAGCTTCTATTTATTCTATTTATAAACATTTTCAACGAAAAACAGTCGTAAACAGGGAAAACTTTCATAAATTGTTTGCACTTTCTTCGCTGGAAGAAATACTACAAAATACTGAGAAATCCCCAATTGCCAGAGCCTCTTCCACATGGCCCAAACAAAAGATTACTAAAGCCCCTCGAGCCATATAATAGACGGAATCGGCCAAAGTAATTAAGTTGTAAGGTTTTCAGCTTTCGGCTGCCTTCATATTTCGTCTGTCACCTAGAAGACACTTGGCAGTTGGTAATAACTACATTTCGCTAACGATCAGGGAATTACATTTGGCCAAGCGGGGAGTTCCCTTTGAAATAAACATGAAACGTTTAAATTCAAGGGAAATAATGATGGAATAATTCTCTGAACATTTAGAAGATTTTAGAAGTACATTTAATAAAGATGAAGAGTTTACAAGATTAATAATTTAACCAGAAGTATTCTATTTAAAATTATTTAGTAATTCCGGGAGATACTTCATTATTAGAATTTAGATTTTAGAAAGATTTCAAGCATTTACAAGCCACCTCCGCAATAATGGCTTAAAGCTGGCCATGTTCCGTGGGCCCACGCCAGTTCTGGCTCCTCTCCCTCTTGACGCATTTCTGGCAAACTGCAATTAAGGCAACTTGCCACTGCAACTTGCAACTGCAACGCTTTTGTTTTGAGCATTTTTAGCATGCCGCAGCTGCAACATTTAGCTTGTCAACGATTACAAATTGTTTGCTGCCGACGGCGGCCAAGTAAATAAATAAAAAACAGACTGCGGCCAGACGCGAACATGCTTAAAAATACTTTTCCCGTGGAATCCAACTTGCTTTCAGAGTTCTCTAATTAACGCCCCGCAAATTAGCATATAAATATATATATATACATAGATATATATGTACATGGTCCCGATATCCTGCCGCCAATAAAAAACCATGTTCATGGGGGCTTCTATTGGGGATTTATGTTTGGCTTTTCGGGGAAAATGTTCATTCTGTTTGTTATTTTATTTAAATCAAGCCACCAAATTACTTACAATTTTCTCTGTGCCCTGCTCTTCCTTTTACACTTTTGGGGAATTCCAATTCGGTCTTCTCTCTCTCTCTCTTTGTCCGTTTTCCCAAATTAGTGCGGAGGACCCCAAAGAAAAACAATAAACAAATTTTGGAAAATGTTTGTGTGCGTTCACAGCCTCGAGATCGATACCGAGGGTCGAGGGTCGAGGGTGGGTTAAATAAACGACTCGTTAAGACACATAAATAAAACGCACCAAGTTCTCTAATTAAGTCGCCCTGAAACACACACAACACTCTACACACACCGGCACACACACACACAAAGCATTTCGGTGGAAAAGTGGTCCCGAAATGAAAACAAAATGCGTTAAGTGAATGGAAACTGTAAATAAAAGAGCCACGCAAACACTAAACACCATTCGAGGAGGCTGATGTATAATATTGGCAGCAGTGCCGGATCGGAATATTAGGCCGATTGATAAACTGGTTTTAGTCATAATATAGTCGGTATTATATAGACCCCATTTTTGGCACCTTAAGTGCGTTTGATAATTTCCATAAACCAAAGGGAACTGCGGGAGCAGTCATTTATGTTTGCCTTAATATTAACTTTGTTTAAAAATATATATAAATTGAGACTCTATCACACTTGGATAGTTTTTATTAAAAGTCAAGGAGGCTTTTATTAGGTCTCTTTCTCTTTTAAGACGAAGATCTTAAGTAAACTTTATTAACTTCGAAAATCTTTACTAAACTCGGACTTGGAAATTTAAAGAGCATTTTATTCAACCGGATTCTGTTAAAAAGAATAAATCTGTACAGCAAAGATTGGGTTTTTTAAAAGATTTCTGAAACTATCATAATATAATAATGAAATAAAATATAGAAATCCTGTCTACAGGACACCCAAGGCACTGCCAGTTCGCTTTCCATTAATTACAACTCAATTGCTGAGTTTTTGTCTGGTGTTGAAATCTCGAGTAGTATCTGCTGGTAGTCCCTGCCCCTGCATCTGTATCTGTGCATCCGTATCCGAAAGATAAGATAAACAACAAAAAGAGCGGCAGCTAGATCAACAGCAGCAGCGGCAAAAACGCTCGCAGGTGATGTGAGAAAGGTTGCTGCTGGGTTTTGATCTTTGTTTTGATAGGAATTTGGATTTTCGAATTGGGATATTGTATTCGAGTTCGATTTCGATTTCGAATTCAAACTCAAGGCACTTAAAGAAAACCTTTGTTATACAATAAATTTATTTAAATTAAATTTAAAGGGAAATTACATTTATTTTATAGCGAATTTTTAAGATCGGCAAGAGGGAAAGCTTACTTCGCAAAGCCGAAGCTTATACACCCTTGAAGTTAGACTTTTGATCATGAAAATCGATCATAACTCAGCCAAAAATGCATTGATTTCAAGTTGGAAAGTGTTCCCATGCTTGTTTTTTATAGGCTTTTAATGCTGATCAAGTATATATATGAGTTATAGGGTCGGAAATGACTACTTCACTGATTTTTCAGCTTATGACTTAAATTATTATTCCCTGCAAGGCTATAAAACTGATTTAGATACGTTTTTAGTTATGGAACTCAATCTATAGTTCCAGTAACAAATTCCCAAAAGTATAACAGTAATATTAAACTGCTCAGCCTTGTAGATATTTCTCCCAGTGCACGTCTGTAGATCGGAGTTGCTGCTGGCACTGGAACTGGAGTTCAGAGGGAGCTCGGAGCTTGGAGGCTGGTGTGGTGTTGAAATGTCAGCCGGCACTTGCCGCACATGGCCTCCAAGTGCGGCAATATGTTTTGTTTAACATTTTTCTCTCGCTTTTCGGGGGCCTTGCATTTGCATTTAGCCAGTTTGTTTATCTTTTTTGGTAGCTGCACGTGGCAGCGAGGGAGAATCGTGGACTCTGTTCCGTGGCCATGGGCCACGCCTTAATTAGCATGGCGACCGGGGGCTAATTCAAATAAATGATTTTTAAATGCGCAAAAATGCGCGACTACTGATTCCCAATAGAGTTGTAGATTGCATTTAATTAAACAGAAAAAACGCAGTCACTCTGGCTGCGACTGCTGCTTGTGTTGGTGGTGGTGGTGTGAATGTCAATTAAAAATCGTATCTTAGTATCTCAGGGCTGCCCTCGCGCTGTATCTGGGCATCTCGAAGATGGTCTATCTGTTGAACAAGTTCCCGGGAAACCTCCAGCTCCTCTACTCCTCATTCCCCCAAGTGAAACGCGATCCGCTTGAAAGGTCAAAAGTCGGCCACGAAACATAAATCAGCGAGGGACACTGTACTATAAATATATACATATATATAAATATATATATATAGCTGTACGATGTACGATTGCAATGATGCAGCGGCCTTTTCAATGTCACATGCAGTTATTTGCAGATCCCTCACCTCTTTATTTATACTCGAATTTCGGGCAACTTGTTGCCTTTTCACTGCAGAAAATGAAATATATGAAACGGTTTGCTAGGAATGAATGGTTGCACCTCTCGAACCTCACACCTTTTGACCCTAAAAAGGCCCTATCATTGCCACTTATTGCACAACTGTGCAACTGTTTGGTTTTAGCCGGAATCCCACAGTAATTCTCCCCTCCTTTTTTTTTATTACACTTTTTGGCAATTCGTCATGGTCAGGAGACGGAGATCGGGCTCTGGCGGAGATCGGAGTACGTGTAAAGTCTCCAGCTGGGCGGCAGAAATGCAAGCACCTTTGTGCCTCGCCTCTCCTGCGGCATCGTCCCTGCGTTGCCATTTATGGCACTTAAGCAAATTAATAAGAGATGCCACCAGAGGCATATGAGGCAGGAGGCACAATGCCACCGAATACTGCGATAGTGAACTCGGGGACACTAGACACTGGATACTGGGACATCGGTTCTCGGTTATGACAATGCAAAATCCCAAATCCGTATCCCAGTTTGTATCTGAATTCCACAGACCAAACAGACAGAGGCGGAGGCGGCGGTGGCGGCATTGGAGGGCGTGTCGTTTTCATGGATTTTAATCTTTTTTCATCTCAGGCAGGCGGCTGTTGTGTATGCATTGTGCATTTATTGTCTGCCGGCGAGTATGAGGCTTCGATTTGGTCAATTGTTCAATGAGTTTTCCGAGCAGCTGCTCGACTGTGGCCCTTCCTCTGCACTGCGAGTAAAAATTGCAAGCTAAAGAGGCCACAAAAGAGAGCTCTCAGGGAACTCTCTCCCCTATTTTCTGACAGTGTCATTTGGAAGGAAAATGCATGCAAAACTATGTATGGAGTCCCTCGTGCGGCCTTTGCATTTATTTACATTTGTTCCAGGCACACGGACACCGGGACGGATCGGGGACGGACATTTCGGGATGCATTCAAATTCGCATTCACATACAGTGACTGCGACTGTGGCATTCACATTCACATTCGCATTGACATTCATTCATTCGTTCATTCAGAGGCTGAAGGGTTTGGGGTCGGAGCCTTTTCTTCTGTCGGAAAATTCGGGAGTCCACGGCACCTACCTAACAGGTGTGCCGGAATGGAAATGTTCGGGGACAGGCAGCTACTAATCAATTAGTGACGACATAAATCGATTTCCAGCGAGCTGTTTGCCCATAAAAACAGGGGCAAAAACGGCAACAGGAAGTGGCGACGCAGGATTATGATCAGTGTGAGGATTACAAAGGATTACGAGGAAGTTTGAAGCGGTGGAAAGAGGGGTTATTAAACAGGCTAGCACTTTATTGTATCTGTGAGATACACAGGCCATAAGCTACTTCTAGCCTTAATAGTTCCTCTCTCCCATAAGTAATTTAATGTCCAGAGTTATCCCTAAACCCTTTCCTGCTTCTTAATCGCCTTCTAATGAACCTGTTGTCACATCTGGCCAAGGGCAATGGTATCTCCAGACCGATCTCTCCCCTCCTACCATATAACGATCATTAAACGGAATCAGGTTTTTAAGGCGATAAAGCAACTGCATCAGGATGAGATATTTAGACCAAGAAGTGATTGCACTTATGGATTATTAGTTTCTCACACCGAAACCCATTTAAAATCCGGCCAGATGACTATCGCAGTTCAGTTCAGTTCGGGCCAAGTCGGGTCGCAGTTGGACAATGCGGTTACCTGATAGCTACCATTTGGCAGTGCCATTCACCTGAGTGCCATGGCATAAAGTATATTGTCAGTGGATGCGACTGCGATGCAGATGCAGATGCAGATTTCGATTCGGATTCAGTTTGGGATTGAGATAGGGTTGGGGCTGGGGGACAAGTCGTGAAAGTAACATGAAGCAAATCACAATGGGCCAAACAATGATAATAAGTAAAATGTGCTATGCTGTACTATGCTGGCTTTTCCCGCAACGATCTCGATCGACGGTCATGACTGTGCCGAATCTTTATTAATATTTTTGTTGTACATATATTTATAGGTTCGCTGCCTGGCTTGGCTTGGTTTTCCAGAAATGCCCGAGGTCAAAGCGATAAACGGAAGCTGATCCGCGCTCCAATTGAACTTCGGGGACAACGACTGCCTGCAATTTGCATATTCGAGACAATGCCAGAAAGTATCTGTATCTAAGCCTTGAGAGTAAAGAGTATCTCATGCCTCTGAGCTATAGATAGATAGATTGCTGGCGAAAAGTTAATTGCTGGGGGAAGGAATTAACACTTGCCAGTAACAATCCCAATCCCCATTCCAATCCCAATTCACTCGTAAAAAGCAGTAGCTGGGGCCCAACAAGTGCCGAGATAGTATTTATGGCCAAGACAAAGCCGCAACACAAGATGGCCATGTACGGGACTCCCTTTACGGCTCGTTCTGCGGTCACTTCGCCTACTATCTTATGCCATTTTACTTTATGGGACGTTTTGCAATTTCATAAAGCAAGGACTGGGATAGGATTGCGGATAGGCTGGGCTGGCTAGCGCTAGGATAGCCAGCCGCATCCTGGGTGTCCTGGGTGTTTATTAAATGCCAAACTTCTCACAAAAGGCAGGCACCAGCAGGCAGCAGGCGGCCTGAAAAAACAAACAAACAACGGCCACAACACAACACAAAAAAAAAGAAGAGGAGAGAGGAGAGGAGAATCTCGCACTGCCCCTTAACGACTTTTGTTTGCCGCTGTTTTGTTTATACCCTTCCTCGGCGGAGTTCATTCCCTGAACTGCAATGTTTTCCCTCTTGCCCAATGCCTGGAAATCACTTCGATCGGATTACATCACAAGCAGTTCCCAGTTTCCCATTTTCCCAGTTGATTTGTTTAGAAAACAAAAGATTATGCTAGTAGAGATCAAATCTGGCACTGATTGAACCACAACAAAGATCAAGAAATGCCCCAAGGAGTGCTGCTAGATATTGTGTAAAAAGTATTAGTAAATTGAGTGAAAATTCACAGATATATAATATTCATTTGTCTGTTTAATTTAATGTAAGAAAGCAGAAATTGTGGTAAATATAAAGAAGTTTCTTTTTGTAAGAGCAAGGAATTAAAATGAACCTGTAGCTAGGAATATTATGTGCTTATAATTCCCAAGTAACAAGTTGTCTGTATACTTAAATGTTGAACATTATAACAGTGATATTATAACAGTTTATCCCTAAAAATATCAAAAATAAATACAAGAATTTCAACAGGACAAGCTTTTTGGCATGTGCTGAGGTGCTTATAATTCCCAAGTAAGAATTCGAGGGCTTATAATTCCCAAGTACAAATTCAAGTGCATATAAAAAATTGAATTTGTTAACATAGTTTTTGTTGTAATTATTAAAAATGCTTTCATTTAAATAAAATAAATAAAAATACAAAAATAAATCTAGTAGAAACTTTTTTAAAAATGGTTGCTTATAATTCCCAAGTACGCATTTCGACACCATTTTCATTGCAATTATTCTTATTAAATTGTATTATTTTAATATGTATAAACCTCTTCTCTTCTTTTACTTACTCTATAGAGTATTCTGTAAAGCCCACCTGCTGGGCCTTGGTTAGCTGCCCATTTTTTCTTGCGTCCTTTGATATTTTTTATGTTTTTGGCTATCTCTCACAATTTTTTGTGTCACACTTATCGCACTTTATAATTAAAAGAAGCAGCCGGAGAGGAGAAAAAGAGAGGAGATGGAGCTGTAGAAGGAGCTGGAGAAGGAGATCCCAAGAGAGAGGCCCTGCACCCCGCTTTATGGCCAAAAGTCGCTAGTCCCTGGCCAAGGCCTTATCAGTTGGCTAAATAATGATAACAATAAACAAGAGTCGAGGAGGCTTTGTTGTAAACGCTGCCTCTTTGTGCAGCCTCGGCTTTTAATAAATTACATATTTATGTATCTGCGCTTGGCTTTTGGAAGTTGGAGACTCTGTTCTGTTTCTGCTGCCAGATTCCGGCCATGTAGTTGGCATAATTGTTGGCCCCACGCGATGCGACACGATGCGACGCGGCGGAAGATTAACAACTTCCGAAATGGCTTTTTTAATGACACCAATTATGAGTTTCTTATCGGCACAGCAGCTGGACATTTCGTCCGGCAACCTTTCTCTTTTTTTTGGATACTTCTTCTTCATTTCGAACTTTTAATGAAGTAATTTTTCCTCCCCGAAATGGGTGCACTTGTGGAGGAGGAGGAGTACTGCGAGGCCAGGTGTCGCTGGGCGACTTTCGCTGCATTGTTTGTCATTCTTAATCTCAGATTCCCCAAAACTTTTTTGCTTTTCTGTTATTTTTTGCCCCTCGTTTCTGTTGTTTTCTGTTTACACTCCACTCTTTACTGTGTGGCATCCCATGGCCATTGTTTCCATTTGTTTCGGCATTTTGTTTGCCCAGCTTCTTAAATAGTTGGGTGTGATAAGGAAACTTTGGAGTGGCCACAGAATAGACTTTAGTAATTGCCTGCATTTAGTGGTAGCCTCTATTTACTGTCATAAACATGGAAATAAGCTTGGGATTTTAACTTGTTACAGAGAGAAGGAGACCTGAAACCTCAAGTCCTGTCATCCTGGTAACCTTAACCTCCGAAAGAAAGCGCAATCAGTCAGAGCTCTCCTGCGATACTCTCGACCATTCATCACGCTGCTCCGCTGAAGAGACTCATCGTTTTACCATCTTGCCACCTTTCACTTCCTCTCGGTGTCCAAATACTTGTGACGCCTCCAATCAGGGAACTTGACCGATTTGTTTACGCACACAGCGAGATGGTCAACTTCAATTTGTTTGAGCCGATAATTTGGTGTTTGTCTCACATCGTTTCGGCCTGTCTCTCCCTCGCTAATGAAGCCAATGTCAATTCGCCAGCAGTTCAGCAGCCAAAGCAGAGGAGTAGAGGAGCAGAGGAGCTGGTTGCCACCAGAGTGAGTTTCCATTCCCTGGACTTACCCCCCTTCCCTGGCGGGGCGCCTTGCGATTGTGCAACGTCATCGCGGCGAGGTGTCGGAGCTCCTAACGCGAAGCTGCCCTCAGTCTGGTTGATTAATTAAATGTAATTGAGTTTTAATAGGCTCGCAGAGGAGGCTCGGCCTTCTGCAAGCAACTCCCACACTCGAAGAAAATTACATATTTTAAAGCAAAAAGTGGGTAATGTGAAATTGAGGATGATTTTTTCAAAAAAACTATAAAAAATAAGGGGGAGCTAAGGAGAAACTAAGGAATAAGGAACTAGAACTATCTTGACATGTAACCAAGTTAGTAATATACGGAAAAACCACTTGCGGAAAACATAGAGATTTGTATTTTATTATCTCCAACACTGAAGAAAAATAGAAGCTTCTGCAAACACAGATGTTATTAAGAATAAGATGTGTAACTTTGCCTTGCTCCTCCACATCTTATACTTTATATTGTCATAGCTTCTTCATAAACTTTAAGCTCGTTTATAGCCCAATTTTCTTCGAGTGCCAAGATGCGGGTGTCACCGAAGGTCGCGTGGGCAGTCACAGTTGTCGAACCGCCAGAGACTCATTAACGACTCGAGCCTGAGACTTGACTTGGGAATCTGTGGGATTGGGCAAGCAAAGCCATCGAGCTCAGCCCTGCTGCCGGCACGGCACTAGCTCGCGCTTAACAATCACTTAGCGTATTATTAAAAACGCTTTTTGATTGCGCTTTGGCGTGCAGGGTCGGTCGGGTGGATCAGCAGCGTTAGCCGGCAGTCCGATTGAAATCGATAGGCGTTGCCCAGCCGATCTTGGCCAGAGGCATTGCGTTGCATCGGATACCCTGCATCGAAGGGTATTTCAATAATCGAATATTAAATATTTTTTGGTAGAAGGAAATTCGTTTTATTGAAAATGAAATTGAAAATGATGATTTTAAGGGTAACTGTATACTTTCTTTTCCAGAAATAATTAAAACACTAGTTTATCAATATTTGATGATAATTTCGATAAGTTGATAAATTTACATTGCAATATAAATGAGATTAATCAGGAGTCTGTGCGATATTAAACAAATACAATCCAGACAAGATACTAATAAGTGAAATATATTATATATATAAATATATATATTGATATATCGATATTTGATGATAAATTCGATAAGTTGATAAATTAACGTTGTATTAAAAAGGCGATTAATCGGTAGTCGAACCAACACAATCGAGACAAACAAATGAAATATAATTTTTATGATATATTTGGTTAATATGGATATTTGAACGTTTGAGTCGAAATTTTTCAATACCTAAAATTTCGATAAATTAGGGTAAGTCCTAATATTAAATCAATATTTGATACATTAAGCTTTACGTGGGATGTATTCTATCAATATCTTAAACCGATATCTATTAGCTTCTCTCAAAAGGGTATTATCTCGAAAGGGTATTACTCTAAAGGGTATTCCCCTTATTCGACTCCCCAAAAGGCCCCGTAAATTCCCTCTTCATCTTCTCTGGTCAGCCTCCGCCACATTTTAATTGACCGTGGCCAAGAAGTCGCACTTGGAAATGTCTCAATCAAAGACAAACACAACGAAAGACAAAAAAAAAAAGAGGCTGGATGGAAACGAGACGAAATCCAACAGATACAACTGCCCACAGTAAATCTACATAAATTTTGGTGTCCCTTCCTCCCCCTCTCTCGCTGGGGAGTGGGAAAAGCAAATGAAAAAATAAAATAAAATAAAATAAAAACCAAATCGAAACTTTTTCTTTTGTGGATGTAACATAGATGTTGTGTTGATGCTGTTGTTGCTGTCGTTTTGGGAACACGCCCAGCGTACATCAAAGTGTGTTGTGTGTGTGTTGGGTGTTGTGTGTTGATAATTTGCATTTGATTACGGGTTGTTGGCTGCGAAAATTGCGGTTCCGGCAAAAGGCTTTGATTTCTAATCAAAGCCGTTGGATCTTGTAGAACGAAGATTAGGAGGAGTCAAGTCCCAGTTTCTTTTGACACGGGTCTTACGATACTTGATCCGCTTTTCCCCCTCAACCTCGATATCTCTATTTTTTTTTCTCGGTTCTGTTTGGGCTTCCCGCGAGAGATTTCTCTCGATGGAGTTGTCAATGTTCTCGGGTCCGCCTAATAAGCTCGTTTGCAGACCTCAAAAATTAATAACATCGAATTAACAATGGGGAAAATCTACGACTCGTGTAGGGACGACGACAAAAGGCCAACTCAATAACAATAAAAATAACAAGATGTCATAAAATGGGACTGGGAATGGAGTGGAGGTGGGAGTTGGGTGGTGGGCAGGGAGGAAAGCCTTAAAATAAATAAATAAATAAACAAACAAATGGACGGGGCAAGGCGACGGGGGAGCGGATGTAAGCGTGCAAAAAAAGGATAATTACGTGCTTGAGCAGCACAATGAAAAAACCAAATTAAAGTGAGCCGGCGAAAGGGGAGGCAAATCCAGGATCCAGATACAGATACAGATACAGGCGAGCCAGGACGGGGGGAAGGGGGACACTCGCCCTTGGCAAATAAACAGCCGCATAAAAAACGCCACTCCAGCCCGAAAGACAAGACGGCGACGAGGACCAACCACCGAAAGCAACAACAACATAAAAATTACAAACAAAATAAATACAGCCTCGACTATGCAATACCCGGGCAGAACCTTGCCTAAAGAGGCAAGGGAAATATGGGAAATATATAGAGAAAACCTTAAGTAACATTAAGTTTTTGAGGGTTAAGTTTGTCTTAATTATATTTCAGGTATATCTTGAGAGTTTTAATATTTAATAGATAAAATCTCTTACAACTTTCTTTGTATATATTCCAGCATACCCTTGAATTTTCTCTGTTTCATAGGGTATAAGGAAAAATAAAAAGGAAATCTTAAAATTTGTCAAATGAAAATATTTTCAAAAAGGGAAAAATAAATATAAAAAAAAAAAAACGATGAGTACCCATCCATCCCCCCTTGAAAATCGCCCAACACAATGAAAGCTAGATTATTGTTGTTGGCTTTCCCTTTTCTGTGTGTTGCCGCTTCGATGACTTAATCTCGTCGTCTTTTGGCGCCTGTCAGGCACCGACGAGAGTCGAGAAATCTCGACAAGATAGTCCAGAGTCCCAGGAACCGGGTCCTTTTTACCGAAATCCCCGCCCCGGGACAGAACCCTTTTGGGCAAACGGCTTTACCTTTCAAACAGGTGACCATTTGTCAGACCGCTTCCTCACTTCCTCGCAGCACAAGACCCAACCCCATCTTCCGTTCAATCTGCAAACAACCCCCGGGACACAAAGGGGGTGGCTGCGCCGGCATAGAACTTCAATTTGGGAAATACTTTTGCACGAAAATATTTGTGTAAAATTTAATTAAAGTAAAAATGCCCAAAATAACATCGATGGAGAGATGCCTCTGGATGCCTGACTGGCTGCGGAAAGCAATAACGAACTAAATGGAAACTAAGTTGTCTGCTGGAGAGTGTGAGGGAGCAGGGGAGCAGGGGAGCAGCCGCAGCCATGTCCATATCCAGGACATTTTTCCTAATGGCCATAAGCTGTGGCCAAGTCAATGGAAATTGGCAAGGACATGAAATACAGGAGCCACACACTTTATATGTCTCTTAAACCTTAAAACAAGGAAAACTTATTAAGCAATTAAACCTGTTTCAGAGGCACCTCCACCAGGTCTTGGGGAGACGATCATCTCTGCTGGGATCCGCTGGACCGTAAACAGTGCCCGGAGCATCATTAGGGCCGCGAAAGAAAGCCCGCTCGCCCGTAAATTTTCCCTTCTCGGTGTCCGTGTGAAAATGCTTCCCCTTGCTCCCACTCCGATGGTGCGATAGGCCCCGGTCCGGAGTTAATTATTTGCCTGACCCAAGGCGAGTGGCACACACACACACACACACACACACCTGCTCCACTCCACACCCATCATCCCCGCCCCCTGTTGCCATCAAACAGTATCATCTCGTGATGGGCATCATTCGACAGTTTCAATTTTAATTGCTTTTAACGTCTCCCGCCTGCCCGATTTTTTTGGGGGGCTTTAGCTTTGGCTTTTCCAACTTGAAATTTGCTTTTCATTTATTTTATCTCATTTTTATTTTTATTTTTATTTTCATTTCGTATTTTGTATTTTTCTCTGCATTTTTCGTTGCTCGTTGTTTGTTTATCTTTTGTGTGTGGAGGGTTAATATTTGAGTTTGCCTTTGTCCGGAGGCGTGGCCAGCGACGTCGAAAATGAAGAAACATGTTGCAATTTGGTCAACTCGCCTAATGAGCTTTTTATTTGACTAAAAAACTCAGACGGGAGAATATGCAAAGCACCGGAGGGGCCACTCACAGGGTACAGTCAGGGATATCAGGGGATAAAGATAAAGTTCCGACTGTCCCTCGACTTGTTATTAAAAATTAATTGGAACTTACAAGCAAATAAACCTGAAGTTTTTACGGTTTTTGTTTTAAGGTACAAGGTACAAATTTAGGTGCTTAGGTACAAACTTGTAGCTAAAATAAAGCCCTAGAAATCTTAAAACCTTGCTTAAGTTTAGGTTTAAGATATAATATTAAATATTTGTAACTTGTACGCATATCATACTTTATCTGAGGAGTCTATGAAGACTTTTTGAAAAATGGGTACACTTAAAGGTACCCATAAGGGTACCTATCTATAACCCCTTGAACCCTCAAAACCCTTGCATAAGTTTACTTATAAAATAAAATAACTTCTACCCATATAATACTATATCTGAGCACTCTACAAAGTCTTTTTTGGAAATATGGGTACACTTAAAGCTGTACCGCGGCACACTCAATCACTGGCTTTGAGGGGGAGCAGCCCCCACCCACAATCGCCAGCAGTTTTTGCCTCGTTTTCGAACAAAACACAAATTGTGTGTTAAAGTCTTGTGATTAAACAACTTTGGCACCTTTGGCCAACGGCAACCGCCCCTGCCCCCGCCCCCGTTGCAGCCACCCCTGGTTTTTTGATTGCACTTCACACCTATGGGCAGGCACGTATGTACACCTGAGAAGCCGACTGGGAGGCGTCATCTATGCTACCTCGATGTCGTTCTCGGCCACTTTGCGCAACTTCTAGCC
The DNA here is from genome assembly GCA_008042575.1 of Drosophila watanabei. Classification (NCBI taxonomy): domain Eukaryota; kingdom Metazoa; phylum Arthropoda; class Insecta; order Diptera; family Drosophilidae; genus Drosophila; species Drosophila watanabei. Next base: position 65,085 of record VNJS01008653.1, read on the forward strand.
GGGATTTTTGGATTTTTTAGACATTCCTTCTTGGATAAATTCGCCCGCTGACAGGTGGAGCAGGAGGAGAAGGAGGTTCGGGGCACTTGGCTCGATAATTAGGCGTATCTGGAGCGCATTTTATGGCATGTTCGCAGGGGATAGCACAGCCCACCGGCCCAGAAGTGGGCATCACCGAGGCGGAGTCGTGTTTGTTTATCTATAAAACAAGTCCGAACCAGTCCCGAGCACCTATCAATCAAATGGGCTGACTAAATACAACTTAAAAATAGGTTACTCTGCCACACAGAGGCCCGCATGACCCGGAAAGCGGGCAGAATAATGGCTGCACTCGGCAAAATGTTAGCAATAATAAACAATAAGTAAATAAAAGCGAAATAAAAACTATTTTTACGCTCAAAAAACACTCTCTTCTGTTCCAAGTATCTCAATTCTTTGGCTCAGTGTTGTGCAGATTTTCCAGGGAATTTTTCCCAAATGGATTTTCCAGCTAAAAGTGTAGCGATCATTAAAAAGTTTGCTCCGGGGATTGAAATTACCTGAGAAATCTTCAAGTTATTTTGGCATAATTTTAAGCATAACCAATATTTAGTTTTTGCCGAGTTCTTAAGAAGTATATTCCCAAACAGGAAGTTGGATTTTTAAGGCTAGAAATGAGTCATTACTATATGTAGATTTATTAATTAAAGTAAACTTTTGACTTCCTTAAATGGATTTTTATTTGAAGTAAAATTTCTGTCTTTTCGATTTAAAATAAACCAAAAGGAAAGATTATTATTCCAACAAAATTATTCAATGAAATGTCTTTAAAATTTCCAGAGTCTTTCTTTTAACAAAATTCCTTTACTAAACAGTTTCTTAATATTTAAATGATTTGAAACATGGGTTCTTGAATCTCTGTAAGTCTTTTTTATTAAATACTTATAATATTTTTTTTAGCAAACATAAAACCCTAAGACTGCCTTTCCTGCACTGCCTCTTTTTGATAATATTTGAAAAGGAAATACGGCATTTTGTGGGTAAATCTTTGGCTTGTTCTACCCGTTTTTGTTTATGTTTAATTTCTGGTCATTTTATGGCGCCCGCAACAGCAACTTCTGGCTTCTGTTGCCGCTGTGGCAAGTCAAGGTGCAGCAGCAGCAGCAGCAGCAGCAGCAGCAGCAGCGACAGCGGCAACAATAAAAAGGCAAGATGGGCGAATCTCGAATCGCATGTCCAAGTGTTTTGAAGCGTGCAACTTGGGGAAGCCGAGAAGTTGTTGCCAGTTGGCAGTTGCCAGTTGCTGCTACGGCGGCATAAGTCAACATGTCTGCGGCAACACCATGTGCCATGTGCGATGTTGCCTGCATAAATCTGTTGCATGTTGCAGATGCTAGATGGTAAATGGTAAATGGTAAATGTTAAGCGCGGCAGCCAGCGCTTTGGCGGCGTCCACGTTTTTCATCTGAGCCTTTGCCTTTGCGCTTCACTGCGATTTATTTGCCCGTTGTTTGTAATGCCATTTATTGCCGCAGTTTGGTTGTTGCTGCTGCTGCTGCTGCAACTGCTGCTGCTGCTGTTAAATGCTTATTTACATTACGTTTAGCGGCACCAAAAACTTGCGCCCTCTTCTCGGTTTCAAGAAAAGACGAAGGCTGAGAAGGTGAAAAGCGGCATTTGGAGCCCGAGGAGGTGTTGGCGGCTGCCCTGCGCATAAATATATGCATGCAAGTATATATATTTTGATTTATGTTGCCGTTCTGCTGCTGCTGCCGCACTTTTTCCCCTGTCCGATATGCCATACATATCATTAGGCAGTCGCCGTCGAGGGCGGCTTGTTCAGTTCCAGGAATCACAAGCAAGTTGAAGGATAGTTTAAGTCAAAAACATGATGGGTTTATGTTTAGAAACTCAAGGAGAGTCTTGTGAAAACTGCCCTTTTTAGACTCTAAAGGGTGTTTTTCCTTGTTATTATTTTGAAGTTAAGTAAGCATTATTATATGATATATTACTTGGCTTTTCCTTGATTTACTCTTAGTTTTTTCCTCTTATTTCCAGATGTTTATTATAAAACTTGATTTAAAAGTCTAAGATCTTCCCCCTCACTCGTTTGTCTGTAGCCTGTTGCATGTTGCTGCTGCTGCTGCTGCTGTGTCTATTGATGTTGTTGTTGCGCATGGGCAGCTGCCCCAAGTCAGAGTTCGCCTTTCGCCTCTTGCCAGCAGTCGCAGATTGGCAGGTCGAAGGGAATTTTCGCAATTCGAATTGAAATTCAAAGGAATTCCCCAGCGCATGTGCTCCTTGTTGCTGTTTATGTACAAATGTATTAGCAACAAAAATGATTTAATAGATTCCACGAAGAGGCCAGGCTCCTCCCTCTCGGGCCCCCTGCCACTCTGGCATTCATTCCTCGCTGCTGCTGTTTGTGTTGACATTTGCCAAGCGGCCAGGCGGCATTCACAGCTTATTAAAAATGTATCTGACAGCGCCATGAAGTATGCAGCAATCCCAAGGATGGGGCAAGGAGTCTGAATCTGAATCTGAATCTGAATGGGAATGGGAATGGGAATGAGGGAGGGGCCAGGGCAGCCCTGGCCCCTGATCCAATTAACTGCTTACACAAAACTCAAATGGCCAGACAAATAGAGAGGGAGGGAGTCCTGGGCAGAACATGTGTATGGTCCCCGGTTCCAGCTCACCTGCCAGCTTGGCCAGCAAGTAATAACAGTTAAAATCAACGCACAGCATTCGTCCTGACATCCTGGCTGGCCCTTGGCCATTTCCAAGCAGACACAAGCACACACACAGAATCGAGGAGGGGCTCCTTTTTTTTCTACCTTTTGCTACCTTTTGAAGCAGCTGCTGCTGCCAGGAGGAGCAGTGCCTAAACTTTGTTGCCCAATATCCTAAATTTTATATTAATAAAACCTTCCTGGTTGTATATATTTTCCAGAAGATACCGAATATATATCCTGGGCAGGGCATTTGCTATTCGCTGCCAGGACACAGCTGCTGATCCGCCTCAAAGCTGCTGACTTAACGTTGCCGTTTTGCTTTGCTTTGTTTTTGTTTTGTTTTGTTTTGTTTTGTTTTGGCTTTTGAGCTGCTGCGTCCTGTGTGTGTATGTGTGTATGTCCTGGCTGTTGCCTTTTGCTTTTGACGTTCGCTCTCGTTGGTCCTCGCCCGCCGGGGTTGCATGTGTAGCGTTATGTGCATAAAAAATAATCATAATCACTTGAAAGCCAAGCCCGAGAACGGGATCCCGAACCCAAACACAAAACCCAAACCCAACCTGAACCCGAACCCGGCTCAAGCTTTAGAGGGAGGACTCTGTTTTGGCTGCGAGCGTTTTGAGCACTCATAAAACATAAATCCTGAAACGGAATCAAGCAGCGGCCAAGTGATTTTCACTTAGCATTTGTTTGGCCACGCTTCCCGGGGCTTATTAAAAATATGGCTAAATGAATTTTGATGAAATTCAAGACCCTTTCTCCACACACATTAAAGCAGGACCTGCTGCATATGTTATAGGGGTGTAGAGTGTGACTCGCGTGTGCTGGCCAGTAAATCAGAGGCGAATGGCGATGACAGCCTCGTCACAGACAGCCGGCCATCATAACGAATGGCCCGACATACCAAAAAACCCATCACCAGACCCTAAAAAAACCCCCTTCGCCACCTGGGAATGTCCTTTTTTGCCTCTCATCAAGGGTATATTGTTTAGGGAAGAGTGCATGCTAAAAATATGATAACTTTAACCTTTGACTGTAAGTTACAATGTAAAGCCAAGTTTTTGGTTTGAAAATTTCTGTTTAATATAGTTCCTAACCAGACAGGGTATCCCATAGTCGTGGCAGTCCTTTTCCTGGCCCTTTTTTTCACAGTCACAGACTGAAGTGCGCATTTGACAAGCCCGGTAAACAACAATTAAAATGACAACAGAGGAGCTGGCAAGGCGAAGGGATTTTTGCACGTTTCGCTTTTCGCTTTCGCTTAGTTAGGGAAAAACGTGGAAAAAAAGGAAAACTCCCCTGAAATGTAACTGATGAAAACTGACACAAGGATGCTGTGCGAAATTATAGCCGCAGGACCTTCGCATTCCCACACAAAGCAGCGAAATCGCAGCCAAACAATGCCCGTGCCCCAGCGCCAGGACAAATAACTTGAGGACATGCCAATGCAATTTCGAATCAATGTCCAGGACGACCAGCCAATGAAGACGCAACCAGGATCAGGAGCGACAGCGCCAAAAAAATAGAAACTGGGAAAAGGAATCTCAACTGAAAGCTGAAAGCTGCTGGGAAAAATGCAGCCAGGGAAATGAATACATTTCTTTTTTTGATGGAAATAAAGACCAGACAGGACTCGGGGAGTTTCTAAAGTCTACAAGGAATATGCTCACAAAATAAACTTCAAGTTGAGTTACCAAAAAAAAGAGCTTGTGTAGTAGGCTGGTAGAGGGTCACACTAATATATCGATACGTGTACAACACCAATACTATGTAAAGCATATGTTAAGCCGATGTAAATTAACATTAAGAGGAGAAGAATGTTAGCAGATCTCGGAGAGAGTGAGTCGGTGTTCTGCAAAGTAATAAAGAAGACGCGTTTTTTATACTACTCAGCCTTTCTCTAAACGCCTACCACACTTGTTAATTCTATAAACTTTGATCATATTTCAGACTTTTTTTAAACTAGCTACTAAATTTAATATTTTTGCTAGATATTTCTCCCTTGATTAGCCTTGTGATACACTCTTAGTCGTACGGATGACACATAACCATCAAGTAGTGGCCCCTTGCTCCCCGTAACCTCTTCCTTTCGATTTCATTTGGACAAATTGGCCGGCTAATTTGCTCGGCATTTGCCTAAGCCCCGGAACATTTATCACGGCTCTTAAGGCATTCTAAAAGGGGGAAAGGCAAGGGGGAAGCCGCAAGAGAGGAACTATTTTCGGTGCGGCAACAACGCGGCGTATGAGTAATGTCTTGATTCGCCAAACGTTTTAAACGGATTTAAATTTATTTATTGCGTCGCCCGACGTTAATTTTAGCCTCTAGTCTCGCGCATCGTGTTTGTTTGTTTTCGTTCTTATTCCATTTCTATAACGAATCTCAATCCCAAACCGAATCGGTTTGAAAGGTGTTGACGGAAGTGTGATAGAGGAGTTCGGTCTGGGTCAAAGTTGGCCGCCTTCTTGACTTATTAGGAATAATTTACAAGAGAAAGATATAGATACATATCTTTTGGGCAATAAATCCATGAAATTTATGCCACGCATTGGGAGTTTGTGCGATTTATGGTGAAAGAATATGGAGAACGGATGGCTTCCGGTGGTGGTGTGGTGTGAGTGGAAAATAATGGCATTGCATCTGTGCATTAATCACGATTCTCTTTGGTTTGATTGTTATGAAATATCCGTTTGATAAGGTTTTATATATAATGGATATAAGCTGAATTATGCTCTATATATAAAGAGCATTTAGAGCTCTTAATTTTCTATTTAAAAATATATAACATTTTTTAGGAAATGTGCTGGAAGTCTTAATATTTCCTCATGTTAATATAATTCTTAACAAATCTCTGCTTTATCCTGACAGAATTGCTTCACAGTTCAATAAGAATTATAATTGCGGGAATAACGCTTTCCATTCGTTCGACAATCTGCTCGCATATGGTCGCTTTTCCCTCATTTTCCGTGGCCTTTCCTTTCGCGCTTCACTCATCGGAAATATTTTGCCGGCGAGGACATTTCCCGATTTTCCGTTTCCCTTTCATTGGCGGTCAGTAATTGCCGGCTGGCCGTGTGTTCTTGCTGTTTTTGTTTTTGTTTGAGGTCACATTGAACGTCAAAAGCGGCGATGGCAACGTTAATTTCGTTTGCCCATAAACATGCAACATATGCGCGAGTCCTGCAAGGGGGAGGGGAGGATTGCAACCCTAATAAACCCGTACGGCAGAGAGGCGGTTGTCCTGCCACACGTGCCTGCCCCTGATAAGAGCGTCCTGCCCTCGTCCTTTGTGCGCGAGTCAGGCGGGATATGAGTATGTGTGTGTGTGCGTGTGTACGCCGTGCTGGTGTGACTGTGATTTATGCACTAAACAATGCCAAAGGTCCTGCGCCTGCTAGACCAGCGCCCCCGCAGGACACATGCAGAAAGAGTAAAAAAAAAAAATACAAGCAGAGAAACTGCAATGTTATGGCACGTGGTGACCACGAAGGACACTTTCATCAAGTGCCTAAAACATGGACAGCGCCACAATGAGTGATGTCCAAGGGAATATAATTTCAGTTTTTTAATGTGAAATACGATCTTTAATCCCGAGAAACTCCAGCAGGAGAAATGTGTTTATGATTATAATTATTTCAACAACATTTCGATGTACTTTGAGGCACTCTCAACCCCCAAACCCTCATATTTCTTTTTGGCATTTTCGAATGATAAGTGCAAAGGACCTTCCCTGTACATTTATAGCTATATAGCTCTCGTGCTCGCTCTTGTTGAAAATGCTTATCAAATTAATTTCGCTTAAATTCGCGCTTATTGTTGTTCGAGCTCAGTTTGAGTTTTAGAGGGTTAATTGCGAGGGTTTATACCGGCGCTGATTGAGGGTTGGACTCCAGGCCGGAGTTTGTCGATTGATTGTGAAAACGGTTTCACTTTCAAACCCTACACGTGTCCATTGAGTTGTTCAATTATGGCTAAGCCAAATCCGCAGCCCAAACAGTCTTCGAGGTCGTCGCAGGACTCCTTCTTATCCTTCTCTCAGGCAAAAAAAAAAAAGAGCAAGCCGCCCTCGCTGATGACGTTAAGACGAAATCCAAACACACGCGACAGCCGAGTCGAAATTGAATTCAGATGGAGTTGTCCCGGAATCTGCAACCCCGCTGCACAGCAGCCACTCTCCTTACGACTTCTTTATTTTAACTTTGCGCCCGATATGTTTGCTCAACAGATTGGGCCAGCATTGGGCGAGTCCTTGGGGGTTACTCCTGCCGCCTGCCACGGAAATTTGCCTTTATTGGCCCTGTTTTCCTTTGGCTTATGGGGGGAGTGTGCTGCTGCTGACTCTGCTACCAGGTAGCTAGCATCTCTAAGCGACACATGGCCAGAGTCCAGGTAAGGCCGGGTTCAGGTAGAGTCCATAGAGTGGCCCTGGGTTAAGCCCTTGCAAAAAATAAAGCCTGGGAAACTCATTTCCACGCCTCGAAATCCCCCAAATAGAATCAATCTGGCCGAGTGTTGACTCAGTTAAATGATTTTTTTCTAAGGATATTTACTGAGATATCGACAGCCTTCATAATCCCCTTTTAAAGATCAAGATAAAGGATCAAAGATATGCATTTTCTTAGCAGTTATTCAAATGGGAATAAGAGGAATTCGTTTTTCTTTAAGTAAATTTGGAAAATGGCAAGTTGTAAATACTAATCAGAGTTCAGAAAGCTAAACTTAAGTTCTAGAGAGTTAGTAATAGTTTTTACACCTTCCAGAGTAAAGAAATAAATATTAATATCTCTTTCAAATACTCCAATTAAAAAATTTAAATAATAATCAAATAATTAAGTAACAAAAGAGGACTCCCGCTCACCCTTGCACTGGTTGGTCTCCCGCGCCGTGGCCCTCGCCCAGGGCCGGTCAAAGTGGAAGAGCTTGCACCGCTCGCAGTCCCTGCCCGCCGTGTTGTGGCTGCACTCGCAGCTCAGCTGCCCGTTGGCATCCGGCGAGCACTTGGAGGCGTGGCCGTTGCACTTGCACCGTCCGCCCACCGTAAAGTCGGACACGGCGTAGTGGAGTCCCCCGCCGGGACCAACGACTGCTGATGCCTCCGCTCCTGGATTCAGCTCGATGTTGTTGTTGCTCGCCGGTCCGTGGGCCAGCGGGAGGCTGTACTTGCCGCCGGTGAGCAGCTCGGCTGCGGAGGCTGCCCCCATCTCGGCCAGCGGCAGGTGGAGGCGATGGAACACTATACGTATGTCGGTGGCCGTCACAAAGTCCTGCAGCACCGGCGAGGAGTCGAGGTCACGGGCCGAGGGTCGCCCGTCCAGGGTGCTGAAGGCAATCCGCGAGGGCAGCGCCTCGCCGGGGGCGTGCCGCGTGAGGTCCGTGCAGCGGGCCTCGTGCTCGTTGTGCCTGCTGACGCTCTGGCGGGCGGGACGGCCGAAGTACCGCCGGCACTGGGAGCTGTAGAACTGGAAGGGCTGCCAGTTGACGCCGTAGTCGGAGCTCTTGTAGATCACCATGGAGTCCGGCCGGGGAGCGTGCGGGCAGAGCTGCAGGGTCACGTAGGTCAGCTCGAACTTCTTGCCCAGCGAGAGGGTGAGGGTGACATTGTCCCCGTTCCCATTTCCGCCGCCGCCTCCGCCGATGGTGTTGCCGCCCGAGACGGGAGCGGAGCGCCAGCAGGTGACGTTGTTGGAGTTGTTCAGATCTGTGAGGGCGCGTGCGGGGAAGCTGCGCAGCGGATTGGCGAGGTCACAGGTGTGGCAGGCCATGTCCCGCTCCCGCTCCTGGAACTCACAGTACCGCTGCGGCCCCTCCGCCCCGCAGGTGCTGCTGGCAACCACCGGAGCATCGTAGGCGGCGTTCACAAAGTCCGGGACGCAGACACGGGGCTCGCCCGCCTTGTCGTAGCACACATCGTCGTTGGGAATGGCCCGGGCGCCGGCCAGGAGCATCAGGCCACAGATCAGGGCCAAGTGGTGGGGCATGCTGGCGACCGTTAGGGATAATCACTGATCCTTTTTAAGCACTGGAAAAATTACACAACAAATTACTGTATATTAATAAAATAATTTAATTTTTGTTTGAGTTATTTAATATTGAAATTTTGCGTTTTTTAGTTACTTTTTCTCACTAAAAATGTATGTATTGTTCAGTTTAAATATTATTATAATTTCTTCGTTTCTTCCTTCCTAATTTCATTTTTTTTATGGTACTAATAATTTAACTTTCGATAAGTTAAACTCATTAACAAATAGCCGTATTTGTTACTTAAAATTCAACGGAATTTATATTGTAATTTTTATATCTTTATTTATAAAAAATAGTCATTGCCAAGAAATAACTTTTAGGACAAAAATTATGCATCATTCAGTGTCTTTAAACGTTTAAAAAATTTTTAAATTTCATAATATTTTAATGATGATTTTTCTTGAGATTCCAAAAATTGCTATAGACCGTTTTAAAAAAATTAGAAATACTTAAAAAATTATTTATTAGTTCTTAATGGTTCATAAGAAATCACTAAAAATGCTCTTTGTTTCGATTACGAATTTAAGCACAAAAAAAACATATTTTTGAAATCATTACATTTTTAATACCTTTTTCACAGGTTTTCACTTTCTTCCAATCCCTGCAAAAGTTTTGCCTTTTTTCAATTATTTTTCACTCGAAACTCTTAGTGTTTTTGGGTCCGAAAATGTCACAGGAAACACCGAAAGTTGTTGTTTATTTTGTTATAACTTTAAAAAGTTTAAACCTTTTTCTCACGAGGAAACCAACTTGAAAAAAAAAGTGTCACAAAATCGGCGCTTCGGAGGCCGTATGCGCAGGCGTTTTAAATCGCTCGCTTCGGGTCGCGTCGGGCGTTTTAAGTCGCGTGCGAATCGCGTCGTTTGTCAAGTCGTCGATTCGGCGTTCCACGAACGACTGCTCGTGTTCGTTCGGCGCGGGAACATTTGTGTTGCGATCGCCGCCCGCAGCATGTTGCCAGCGAGATGCAGCATCTTCTTGCAAGACAGAGAGAGCGGAGGAGAGAGAGAGAAACCGCAATTTGACGAGTTGCGCAGTCTGCTGGCAACATTTGTTGCTGCTGCTGCCAGGCAGCTTTGTTGCTAGCGCTTGGCTGCTGTGCCTCAGATCGGAAAATGTTGCCAAGACTCTCGATTTCCGAATGTTACTTTGTTTATGTTTTTCCAAAGGGGATCGCAGGTCGTAAATTATTTACCGGTGCCTTGTGGAGCTTCCTGGTAAACGCTAATATTTATAATTACTTGAAGACGTGTAATTTTTTTTATAATTTGGAACGAAAATGTATAATTATTAGCACTTTATGAACTTGGTTTAATTAAAAAGATTTGTAGGACAAAGTTTTGTTAGTATTTATTTTAGTTTTACGCAAGAGTCGTTTCGTACCTTAGAGAAAGTTTTAATTAAATTTTAGAAATATAAAAAGCGTGTGTTTTTCTGAGATTTCTTTGCAAAACTGCTTATATCACGATGGCTTCTATCTTGACTGTCATTCGATTAAAAAGCAAATAAAAAAGCTGACATAGTTGGATGGCAAAAAATGGGTTGAATCGAAGTTGGGAGCTCAGAATGCAAAAAAGTGCAGGAGGAGCAACTTTCAGTGGCGGCGGAAGAAGTCATTTCCCCTTCCCCATCGTAAACCCACTTGGTTCTGACTTCTTACAACTATGCTTTATGCGAACCCATCTTATAAATACCACAAAAGCGCTTTATGGCTATATACAGTGCATGGTAAACTAATAGAAATTTATTTACAGCTCCAATTCGACAGTAAAAATTAAGGATTTCGGTAAGATATAAGAGGTAGCCTAGAACCTGCTCTAAATCATGTTATATTCTGCTTAGTTTTAAATATTAATTAAACAAATATAACCATATATATTATAGCCCCTTTAGAAGTACACCGTAAATCCGAGCCAACCTATGCTAGCTAAGTCCATAAATACCACAAGTTTATGGCTTCGCTCGATGATGTAATTAGCTTAATATTTTCTGGAATCAGCTCAACGTATGTGGTTCTATATAGCTTATGGCAGCCCAGTCTATAAATTCCAGAAGCTAAGAGCTTTGCATTAAATGAACCCTTGCTGAACTTTGATTAGAATCGAATAGTAATCGAATTAAATGCATTCTGAGCTGATATCGCTTATTTAGTACTTAAACTGTAGGACAAGGTCTTCATTATGCCGGGGCGTTCCCTCTTTTTTTGTTTTGTTTTTTCACTTCTCCATCTCGGCCCCTGTGTGTGTGTTTGCCTTCGATGGCTATCGATAATGAAGACGGCCGCTCGTCTTGGCCCGGTTCGGAGTCCCACTCCCAATCCCCAGCTCCGAGCTCCGCCTTAAACTCAACTCTCGTTCTGGCGTTGGCCAAGTTATTAAGTTGTCGTTAATGAAAATCATCAATTTTCGAAGAGGGGCGCGTAATTACGACGAGTGGATGGCGATGGCGATGCCGCTGCCCGATGCCCGATGGCTTCATTAAAGCCCCACCATGGCTCCCGCCCCCACAGCCCCTTCTCGGGCAGAGGCGCCTACTCCAGCATTTTCTGCATTCTGCCTGCCTGCACCTTGCTGATAAGAGTTTCACTTTCAGCTCAGCTCTGTGGTTCCATAATCGCCGGCCACGCGATTTGTTTGTTTTGGCTTTTGGAGGCGCATATAATTAGCTTAGTGGTGGAAAAGGAGGAGGAGGGGGGAAGAGCAGTAGAGAAGGGAGGTGGGGAGTTAACTGGGAGTGGGTCATGTGTGTGCTTATTGGTGGAAACCACATTTGAATCTGGCTTGATGGTCCGTTTTCTCACGAGCTGAGTTGTTGCAAAGCCTAATTGCTGCCATCGATAACTAAAGAAAATATCGATTTATTTTTTAAGAATATAAATTAATATATAATGTAATAGAGAATAAGAGAAAACAGGGACTTTTACTTAATTATATTTGAAAACTTTTAAGGGCATTCCTCTTGGAAAGTGTTATAAAGTCTTATTAGACATAAAAGTTATCGATTTGTTATTTATAGTTATTGCTTTATTAACAAATATATATATTAAGTTGAATTAATCATATCTGCATTTTGTTTCTCTATCGATTAATATCTCACCATTATTTATATCGATCAATGTAATTAACTTTAATTGAAGCCAGTGATTAGATGTCTGCCCACTTGGGAGCCTCCTTTTGTGTGGTTGACTGTACAAATATTCCGCCCACACACACATACACACATATATCCGAGGAAAGACAGCTGGCCGGCTCATTTCCGCTTCCTTTGTTGATGCGGCTTCCACTTCCGCTCCGCTTCCATCACCACCTCCAGCTCTAGCTCCATTCCAGCTCCATCTACTACTACTACTACTACCATGTCCACATATCCACTTCCATCTCCGCCCAAAGCTGCTTCTGGTCGTGCGGCTTATCGGCTCCTTGCCGGGATTGGGAATGGGCTTGGAAGGAGGCGACTGGAAGGGGATCAGAACTTTTGCTTTATTACCTTGGCAGTAGGCGTGGCAGCAACAACCGCAAAGCCCACGACCGCAACATGAGGACGAGATATGTGTGTGTGTGTGAATGCACTGTGAAAAATATACACAAACCATAAAGTGGGTCATTAATTAAAGGAAAGATTAAGAAGAACATGAACATGAAGATGAAATTATATAGGAATTAATTTGAAACAAATAAATAAAATATTTCCAAATATAATAAATATATAAATAAATCAATAAAGTCCCCGGGGACTTGTGCATATTTTTGGCATAGTGTTCCTTTGTGTTTGTCCCGCTCGGTGTTTGTTTGTTTTCCCAGGATGCGTGTGTGTGTGTCCTGTGTGTGTGGGCGGCCAGACAGTGCCAAACTTTGGCTTAATATTGGCAAGTGCGTAATGAAAATTGCATTGTCGGTTTCGGTGGATGGGCTGTGGGATCGAAGTCCGGCCAGTCCTTTTGTCATTTGTACTCCCGAATGGGCTCCAGACCGCTTTCCGTCTGTCTGTCTGTCAGTCTGCGTGTCCATTTGTTTGTTTGTTTGCTTGTTTGTTGGTTCGCCAGGCCGGCCGACGGCAAGATTTTTAGATTATGACGGCTCTGAATCCTCTCTAAACGGCCCACCTCCAGCTCTAGAGTCTGCATCAGGCGAAAATGCAGGTTAATTACAGATTTTACATATAAAATCTTAGCTGTTTTAATACATTTTCGAACAGAACAGCTTTTTTGCCAACAAAATAAATACCTAAATTTTTGTTTTCGTGACAAAAAGTTCATTTCTCGCAGTGCAATTGTATTTGTTTGTCGCATTTATTTGTGTTTGGACACTCTTTCACTTTATTGGCGACATCAATGACCGGCCAGTCCTGCTCCTTCTCCTTCATTTTGGGGATTTTGGGGATTCACACGCCTGCAACCCGTTCGATTGTCAGCCAGCTCCTCCCCCACCCTCTTCGGACCTTTGTGGTCGCTTTTTCGGCCAGTGTTTATCTTGGCGCTTTGTTTGTCTTTCCGTAGTTGTATCTTGATTTTATTGCCCGAGCTGCAAACATGCAAAGGCACAACCCGCACAGCGCCACAATAAGATATAGAAGGGGGCGGGTCCCGGTCGGGGGGCGGTGCAGCTAAAACGCACAGATAGATGACTAGATTCCTATCAGCGTCAATAAATAAAGTTTTTAAATGGAACAAGAAAATAAATATGTGTCTCCCTGTGTCTCCTTGTTGTCACCGAGCTGCCGGAGCGGGGGCGCAGACGAGGACGAAGATGAGGACGAGGACAGTGGGGCAAAGGTAATTGAGAGGCCAAATAAATAACAGACCAGAAAATATAACTTGATCTAAGAGAGTTTTCTATAAAAATGTTTAATTTGTTTTATTTATTTATATTTTGTTTTTTACGTAATATTTAATTTATTGAAGGTTTTAGGTTAGGTTTCTTGATTTGCTTCGTTAAGGTTATTTTTCAAAATTTTGGTCGAATTTCTTTTACTTTGCTGGTATATTTTTCGTATCGATAAGTCTCGCATATGTGCTTGTATAATTCCCAAAGGGTTCTAACAACTCCCGCATGAAGTCACGGTTTCCGGCAAAGTCTCAGATACGTATATGTACGTGTATGTGCTATTACTCAAGTATTAAGTATATACAAAAAACCTCTCATGTGCGCTTATAATTCCCAACTTTTTCTAACATCTCCCCAATGAAGTCAGTGTTATCGGCCAAGCTTTGGATATGTATGTATGGTGCTATTGTGTGCATGTGTGTGTGTTCTATTACAGAAGTAGGAAGTCTCCAAGTCTCCACGGGTAAGTAACTACTTTAAAAGTAACCCATATTTAGGCTAATCGCTCCAAAAACAAGGCAAAATTTTCTCTAGTTTTGAGAAAATTTCTTAACTAATTTTAGGGAAACTTTTTCTAAAAAATAGTTAACAGATAATTATCACTGCATAACTCTTGATTTTTGCTGGTATATATATCTAGTAAGTTAAACTTTTGGAACCACTGTACCAAAAGGAGCACTTACATCGCACACCACCCCCTCTAGCCCCGCCCCTGCTTAGCTGCCGGGTTGGTTCATATTGAAAAAGTTTTTTTCGAGTATCTATTGCTGTGTCTTTTCGTCTCTCGGCCTTCCTCCAGGTCCCTCTCTCTTTTTGCTTGTCTCTTTGCCAGTCTTCACAGACTCCTCCTTCAAGTCTTCTCAATCTCCTCAGTCTTCTCAGTCTCCGAAATCTCTTCATTCTCCTCATTCTCCCCAATCTCCTCAGTCTCTCTCGTAGTCTTTCTCAGTGTGTCTGGCTGTCTGTTGGCTGTCTGTTTGTTTGCGCGCTTTGTCTCCTGTCTTGTGCAATATGCGTCGTGTCTTGGCCCCATTCTCTCCCCCTGTTTTCCCCACTTTTTCCGCCTACTTTCCACCCACTGTAACCACCCACTCTATGAGCCCAATTTTTTCCCGGGAACTCCGAACTTTCACACAGAACGAATGCTTCCAATAATCTTTGGTGATTTCAAATAATTGGGAAACTATTGTCCGTGCAACATTAAACTTGCTGGAGGGTTCTTAGGGTGCTGGAGATTACAAATAAATATTATTATAAATAAATAAATATTATAATAATAAATACAAAACTTACAAGAAATGTAGAAAAAAAAGGAAAAGCCTTGCTTGGCTTTTGGTTATGTTTTTGCTGGCAACTGCAGTTGTTGCTGCTGCCTGATTTTATAATTAGCTTGGCCATTATTAGCAGTGGATCCGAATCCGGAACCAGCGCGGAATGGAAGGAAGGAAGGAAGCAAGGATGCTGCGCCAGGCAGCTGCCAAAGAATTCCATGTCGAAGTCAACTCGTGGCCATTAAAACCGGCCAATTACCTTCAAGACTCATTAAGTGCTACAAGCAATGGCGACTGGCAGTGGGAGTGGGTGTGCGAGTGGGAGTGGGGGTGGGAGTGGGTTGGCTAAGGGTCAGGGGTTAACAGGGAGGCTGGGAGCCAACTTCAGGGTAGCCTGGCACCGCCGAAAGGGCTGTTAGCTGACCGTTACAATCGAATTAGGCGCCGCTCGCAACGCTAAATGCAATTAAAACTACAAGATGTTGATTACATTAGAAGTGCACGACAAACAGGAGCAAAAGCAGGAGCAGGACGACGAGGAGCTGCGGATAGAAGGATCGAAGCAGCGAAAGGGGAGAGACTGTGGAGCAGAGGAGCCTGTTCTGGCCAGGACATTTCAAGCGTTTCCCCACGACATCGCTGGGTCCGTGCCCAATGTTGTTGCCATGCCCGGCGAACTTGTGGCCACACAGCGAGAAAACTCTAGTAATTGCACTCTCTGAGCGTACACACAATGGCTGCCAAGTGGCCACTCAATTAGCCGGCAGCCAAAGTCAAGGAGTTCGCTTCTAATAAGTTGGCCAAGAGCTGCAGTTGTTTGAAAGTTAACTATTATTAGATCTAAACTATTAAAGAGTCCTAATGTTTAGAGTTTTAATAATAAGAAAATTCAGTGGAGGAAAAAGGGGAGATTTAATTGAAACTACTTATAGAACAAAATTTTTACATGATATAAACCAGTAAATACATTCAATATTTCCCTCGCGTATTAATAAAATAATCAGTTCAGTTCCAAAATGAACTTTATGTCCAACTTTTCTCCGCGTGGACGCCGTGGCTTCTGGGCCAAGTTGTGCACCGACTCTCGACTCTCGGCTGCTTCATAATTTATCCCTTTTTGCTCCTGGTCGTCGAGGTCCTTTTTTTCTGTCACGTTCCTGCCGAAAAATTGTTGCGGTTGACCAAAATTATTTTTTTGTCCACAAAAAACGTGGCGGCGAGAGTAAACAGGAAACTTTGTCAACGTCGCGGGAGGAGAAGGAAAAGGAGAAGTAGGAGCTGGAGGAGGAGAAGGGTGTCCTGGACGGGTTCAGTAATGTGTCAGCCATCAGTCATCGGTGTGTGTGCGCGAGTGTGTGTGTGTGCGCGTGTGTGGTTGTGGCAGGGACATAACATAAAGCCGGAATCCTCAACGCTAATTTGTGCATGATAAATTATTTATGCTAAAGCGAAAACCGCCGGAAACAAGCGCCAACCGCACGGACCGCATAATCCGGCTAAGCACAAATTACAATCCGAACTTGGCCAACTCGGGGAAAGTGCGGAAAAGTGCGGGAAAGCGGGGAAAAGCGGGACAGAGTCAGAGCTCGAAATAACTTGTCAACAAGCTAATCCCCCGCGCCGCGCTGCCAACACGAATCACTCGCTCGCAAATCAGTCTCCGATTCCATATTTTTGCACTTTTCCACCTCCTCCTCCAACCCCAACCTCGGGGAAAACTCCACCCGGGGAAAGCTTACCCACAGGAATGCCCCGGAATCAAAGGGAATCAATGGGAAATCACAGCAAACGCGAGTCGTGGCTTGGATAAACAGATTAAGCAAGCTTAGCCGGCAAAAGGAGAGCAGGTCCTTTGGAGGAGAAAACATTTATATTCGAATGGAAATATAAATATGAATTGGTTAGCAGGCATAATTTTCGCCTTGAAAGGATTTTAGGGAAGCCAGGATATAAACTCCATTCAACTTAAAGCTCAAGATTCAAGCTTACTTATTCCTCAACAGAGGCTTTCAGCGCATTATCGGGTTATGCAAGTCCTCTGCAAATGAAGCTCTGTCTAAGGGCAAACCATCAGCTAATTGATTTAAGATTTCCTCCTCGCTCAGCCGCACCTGCCGCCCCGAGAGTCCATTTACTGCCAACAGCGAGCAGAGACAAAATCCTTGAGCTTAATCAGCTGCTCCTTCTGCCGATGGATGCACTCAAAGTCATTTGCCCTCGTTGCAGCTATTGTACACTTGGAAAAACTTGGGGAAAATAAAGGGACTAGCTGGAAAAACTAAGTCTAAGGAGGGTTTCTTTTAAGCTCAGTATTTCTTTGGGTTTCAGGACTCTTGCTACACATTTTCGTTATATTTATTATTATTGGTTGAATTATTGACAAGTTTCTTATATTCCTAAGCCTTATTGATAACTCTGTCCTATTTTTGGCCCAGTGTACTCTCTCCTCTCCCGCTTTCTGGCCCTCTTTGTGCGCTGCCTTCTGTCTGCTGGCCATTTCATTGCTTTGGCAAACACTTGCCACCAGCTGCCGCCGCCGCCGCTGCCTTCATTTGAATGGAAGTCAGAGGGAATGGGTCTCGGGTCTTCGGTCTCGGCTCAGGATGGTCCAAGTCGGGAGCTCATCAAATGACGACTCCCGTCGACTGCCGATGGCCACTTTGCGTCCGCTTTTGTTGGCTTTTGGCTATAGCTACTGCTCCTGCTCCGGCAAAGGTGTCCGGCATTGTTTCAATTAGTGCTGCTGCTGCTGGCAGGAGGAGGAGGAGGTGCTAGCTGGCTAGCTGGTTAGCTGGAGCCAGGACCACCTGCATCCCCATCCTTTGGCTGGCCACTCATTAGCAGCGCTTGCAGTTTGCGGTCTGCGGTGTCTGGACCCTCTGCCCCAGCCGCGCGCTTCATCACCTTTGCTGTGAGTGGGATTTAAGAAAGCCCAGAGTCCGGAGATCCCAGAGTCCAGCAGGACTCGAGGAGAGGGTTTGTTAGTTTGGAAATCCTTCTCTTTTTTTCGAGCCTGATTGTGGCAAAAACTAGCATCCTTAAGCGTCCACTTGAATGTTTGTGAAAAATAAATGCAGGACCTTTAGTAAAGCTTACTCCTATTTAAAAATCTGTATTTATTTATTTCCTCGATTTTCCTGGCACTCTCCATTGCGGCTCTAGTCACACTGCCCGAGTGTCCTGCGGCTTCATTTTTGCCATTTTCCGTAGCATACTTTCGTGCAGGTGCTCGGCAGGACTCTCTCCTCGCTGTGCACCCTCCACCCTGCTCCTGCTCCTTGTCTGGGCCGCATGCTTTGTGCATTTATAATCATTTTTCATAAATGTCTGACCAGTGGCCGCCAGCGGGGAGCGAGGACACTCGCATTTACTGTGACAGCTCTCAAAGGATTAGACGTGTTTCACATTTTAAATTGTTACCGAGTCCAGCGCCGGGCCAACTCATGACGATGAGCTCTGGACGTGGCTCTGGCTGGCGATGATGACGTCCAGCAGCTGGCCTTTGTCTCTGGACATTGGACTCTGGACTGTGGACTGTTCAGGCGCCGATTGCTCAATTCGTTAGGGAACACACACCTTGCCCACACCCACACATACACACACCTTTTAACCCTTTTGTAGTACTTCTTTCGTGGCTTACACTTGAGGCCAGAATCTAGAGATTTTTGTGTTTAATTTCTTAGGTTTTTCATGAGCAATCGTTTGGAAAACATTTTAAACTTTAAAAGTTTTGTATTTAGTATTTTTAGGAAATAGTTTTACAAAATATTAGAAAATACCCGTAGGGTTAACTCATTCAACTTCCATTTGTTTCTCCCTTCTGGCCACATTTTGTTGTCTATATATAGCTTCAATTTTTTATGCTCCATTCTGACTTTTGCGCTGCGGCAAAACTGATTTAAGCCGCTTACCGCGCTCCCTCCATAAGCTCTGGCTGCGCTTTCAAATGCCAATTCTGCGTGTGGGTTATGCCAGCAAATGCCACGCCCCCGTGAGGACGCCCCTGGGTTGGGTAATTGACGTTGATGGAGATTATGCAAGACCTGTGTATGTAGTGCAGGCGTCATCAGGGCCAGGAGGCTCAACAAAAACAAAGTTGTGTTGGCCAAAAGAAAGGTCTTTAAGGTATAACACATTTGCACTTTCATATCTCATCGATTAATGATTTTATTTGCTTATTTTTGTAAATATTTTCTTCTTTTTTCTAATAACAATAGCCAAGCCAAGCCTGTTCGTAAATTAAATGATTTACACACCATTAAAATTGGTTTTATGGCTCCAAATAATTCCCACAACTTTCTCCTGCCAGATTCCAGATTTTGCCAAAAAATAAAGCACTTTATCGCCTTACAATTAAAAGTCATTTGCAATGGGCCGTGACGCCTCCTCGCGCGGCTTTTTGTCTTCGCGGCGGCGTCTAATGAAGCGGCAAGGAATGCCAGAGCACTGAGCGAAAAAAGGGAAGCAAAAGGACAAACTTTGAGAAGACAGCCAGCAAAAGTAGAGTGTTTCTTTCAGTGCACTGGTCCCTCAACTTTGTTGGCAGCCGCATCGCCCAATGAGGTGTCATTAAGTAATAAGTCTTCGGTTCGGCCAGAGTCTCGTCTCCGATAAAAAAAAAGCTGGGCCAGAAGCCATTAAGAGGCCAGGAGGCGCCTCCCAACTGCCGCCTGCTGCCGAAGCCAAACCGCTTAACGACTTCATTAAGCGAAGGTTGGGGGTTCGGAGAGGGGAGGGGCCAGTTGGCAACTGCAGTCAGTCAATCACTCAATCAGCCAGTCACTCTGGCAGTCAGTCAGTCAGTGAGTCAAGTCAGTGTCAGTGAGCAGGGACGGGCGGACGAGCAGAAGGAGCCGCCATCTCAAGACGTGCCACTTCCGTTTCCGCTTCAAGTCCGCTGCACAAAGGCGAAGCAGAGGGAAGAGCGGGTAGAAAACAGAGAAGAGAAATGAACATTGTGCCACACTGACATCCACTTTTTTGGTCTGCTTTTTTAAGAGTTTCCCCTTTGATTTTTCATTTATTGCTTCTCGAAAAAGTAATGGGAAATTTAATTTGATTTAAATATAAATGTATACCAAAATAATTACATAAAATACATTTAAAGTCATGAATTAATGCTCTAAAAGAAATACTAAAAATTATTTAGCCTTAACCAACACTCTTTTTTCAGTGCTTACCACCCAGAGGCGCCTCTTGGCTTGCCTTTTCCGAACGGGGCGCGAAAAGTGGTTTCTCTTTATTTATTTACATTCTCATTGTGCAAGCGGCAAGTTGCAGCTAAAAAAAGAGGAAGAAGATAAAGAAGGATACAAGGACCAAGGCTTTCAGATAAAAATTTAACAAAATGCAGCCTGAGCTGAATTTATAAAATTATTATGGATTATTAATAATAAGAAAACTTCTCGAAACACCGATATTTGTGATCGATATATCGATGCGTGTCTATCGAATATCGGAGATTTTAGCCACCTCTATGGCTGTGTCAAAAGTTTACCACGTCAGCTAATCAACTCGATAGGGTCAGAGTTCCTTGAGCCCTTACAAGCCAAACAACTCTTCCTTATTTTCCTTGTGAATTATTTTTATTTCTGATTATTTCCTTAATTCCTATAAAAAAAAGTTTACCTGAGCTAATAACCTTGATTACCGCCTGGGGTAAAGATGCAATTCTTTTGGTTTTACTGTGTCTTTCGAGTGCTTTACTTTTGCTTTGGTCATCTGGTGAATATCTTTGCGAGAGAACACTGGAACTGGCACTACTTTGTCAATGCCAACAGTCTTATTATTTTCATCATCATGGTTATAATTTTCTTTTTTTAGCTTTTTGACTTGAACTTTACTTGAAACAAATATTCAGAATGGATGCTATTAAAGACCTAAGGCAATACATTACACAATTCTAAGGCCCTTTTATACACTTCTTATTGAAAATAAAAATAAAAAGAGCAAAAACTTCTCACTGAGAAGGAGAAAGGACCTTATGCATTTGCCAATTTGCTAAGCGCTAAAGTTGTAGCCTCTCCACCGAAATCATCTCCTTGTTTCTCCTGCCTTTTGATGCCGGGAATGGCGAAAGTTTATAATCTTTTACGGAGCTGAGAACTAATTGCAATGTAAATAAATTACAGGCGACACTTGCAGCGCTCGTCCTCGTCCTGCGCAGCCAGCCCGGCAATATTTCACTCAATATTCAAAAGCAGGCGAAGCACACTGCCAGGCAGGCAGCCCGCCAGCCCGACAGTCCTTCCCCGCTTTAGTCCTGTCGAAAAACGCATTCAACTCGACTTAACTAACTATTAAGCACTACTTGAAGTTTTACACAGGATATATGCATGTATTCGCACTCGTTGTCCCAGCACCCTGCCGGAGTGACTTTGTGCAGGGTATTGCAACGATATCCTTGGACTTCAGACCGACTTGGTAATTACTCAGGGACTGTGATCCTGTTTAGAGTTTATATAATTCTTGTAATCCTGTTTATGGATTAGTCCTCGCAATATTACAATCAGGACGTATTTATTTTTTGTAAATTTCAACAAGTCCTTGACACAAAGGGTATTCCTTTGGCGTCCTGGAGAGTTAGCTACACTAATTCTTGTTTTTAGTTGTCGTTTGGTCGTTTGTCGGCATCGTTTGCAGCATGTCCTTGCCGTTGTGTCATTACGACTTTGTGTGCGTGTCCCCAATAGTAGAGAGAGCCTGTGTGTGTGAGTGCTGGGAGGAGAATGTCCTTGTCGATTTACATGAGTTGCAATTAGTGCGCTCGGCAGCCAAATCCCTTGTAGCTTTGGCAACACTTTTTGGGCGGTCCTCCGGTCTCTCTCCCCCCGATCTCCTGATCGTCCTTAACCCGCTCGACACCCTTAACCCCTGTTCCCGGCCATTGTTTGCGGTGTGCCTTTGTCCTGTCCAAATGTGCCGGAAAGTGGAGTGCACTGCACGAAACCCAGTCTTGTTTCCAGGTAATTCTGAGGAGTCTTTGGGCTATTTTTGAGTCAAAGGAGCTTCTCACAGTGCAGGAGCGTGTGTAGCGGTGTGATCCTGGCCGGTGGCATGTCCTGCTCCTGTAGTGTCCTGTCGCTGTCCTGGCTTTTGGTGTGTGTGCGTGTTAAACTCATGCCTATCAACTGCATCCGGCCGGCACATCCGTTTGGCAACAGCTTTCGGCTTTTATGGCTTTTAAATAGTTGCCAGCCAGAAGTTAGCTTCTAGAGTCCTGAGTCCCGACTCCCGAGTCCTGAGTCCTTCAGCTGGCCACTTTTGACAGGTTCTCCTGGCAGGCGCCAAATTTATGACTGTATTAAAGAGTTTCGCCCGTTTTCGACTTTTTCGCTCACATAATTTTTGCATAGTTTTCGTCGCCCGAGCTGTCGACCACTTAAACTTTTGGCCCCCGCACCGAAGGATCTGAGGGATGCCAGGACTCCACCAGGGAAACTCCAGCTCTGGCTTAGAGGGCAACATCTTTGGTGAGAAGCTGATGCTCCTGCTGCCGTATTTGGCTTAAAAATGGAGAGCTTCCCCCCTAGCTGCTCATCGTCCTTGGTCCTGTTGCAGCTGCTCCTGTTGCTGCTGATACTCATGCTTGGCTGGCTCGAAAAAAGAAATCGAATCTATAGTTGGGCAAAATACACGTCACAAAAGCAAGGTAGAAAATTTAACCCTTTCAAGAATATATTCATCTACATTTTGTTATTTTTTAAAATATCCTTTCAAAGAAGCACAAGCAGAAGTTTATCCAGCTCTTTACTCTGATTTCTCTCAGTGCCTGTGTGTGGGCCAACTATTTAAATGTTAAATGTTGTTTTAAGCCTTATTGTTGTGCGGGTCCTGGCCAAGTGGCGTTTGCTGTTGTCCTCCGGCTGCGTGCGTGTTCGCATGTTGCTGCTGCTGCTGCTGATGCTGGTGTCTTCCTGTTGCAGGATGTGTCCAAGGATGTGGCCCAAGGTGCGAGGGCGGAGTACATCTCGTGATTGCCGCAATGATACTTGAGGACGGGTCCTCCTCCCGGAAGTGGGGGGAAAAGTGGGTAACCCTTCGAAGGAAGGAAGGAAGGAAGACGGGGCAACCCACCGCTTGCATGCTCGCACTTCATTTGCCACTTGAAGAGCGCTGATAATGCACGCATATTATGTTGCTGCCAGCAGGAGTTCACTGAGAGAAATTCAGGTAAATTTGGATTAATAGAAGGGAAAAGCTAAGTATTTTCCCTTACGTTTTTCTTGCCGTGCCTGAGATACAGCAGCAACTTTGTTGTATTATTTTTAGTGCTCAGCATTAAGGACACGCCATTCCAGCAGCATCCCGTGTGGCATTGTTGTGGAAGCTTAGTCAACTTCAAGTCGAGAGTTAGTTTATGGCCGGCAGCTCATCGCTGTTGCTGTTGTTGTTGCTGTTGCCTCGCCATGTTGCCATGTTGCTGCTGCTGCTGCGGTGTTGCTGTTGTCGTCTCAAGTTCTTATGTGAAGTGCACTCTTTATGTTAATAGTTGACACTAATTAGGTATGTTTGCACAACAAAGCGTTTCTCGTACACACACACACTGGCAGTGAGGCACACGCAAAGCGTTGTTAGCCCGGCTTCTCGTATTAACTCAAACCACTCACTCGCTTTCAGCCAAGTCTTTGGAGCGGCACAAAGGACTGTTGTTAGTGTCCTCTATAGGGGGTACAGGTGTGGCCGGCTAAGTGAGACAAATGTTGCCAAATGGGGCAACACTAATCGTGACATCGAGTCAACTTGTTACCCTAATTAGTTGCAAGTAAATATTAGTTACTTGGATCCCTGAAAGCCAGTCCCCACTGTTGTTTGATGATTCACAGGCTCTTGTGGTCGTGCTGTAGCTGCTGTAGCTGGTCCACATAATCCGGCGCAGTGTTAAGCACGGAGCACAACTATTACTTAATCATGGCAACCTGTTTAAGCGGCTTAATGTGCCACGAGTTCACGCCACTAAAAGGGGCAGAAGGGTGAGCTGTGTGTGTGTGTGTGCCGAGAGTTTGTGTGTGAGTTGGGGTCTTAACCCCCTTTTCGAGTGAGAATTTGACGAAAGGAGAGGTGTTCTTTGCACAGCTTATGTGTATTTCCTCGATAAAGAATACATTTTGTAATGCATTTTGTCAGCAGTTTCACTGCAATTCCCCCAAAATTAATCCAGCGAATAGTTGAGGCGACGACGGAGCTTGTGCAGCCCCCAGACCGCCTTTGTGCTCTCTCTCTTAATGAAATTTTAATTTGCTGCGGATATGCGCAGTCAGAGTGTTTGCGAACTTCGACAGACGCCAGCCGCCAGCCGCTGCTGCTGCTGCTGCTGCTGCGTCAGCACGGGGAAATACAAAGTATGGTATATCGAGTGGAACGAGGGGTACAGGGGGACAGGGGGGAGTGCGGAGCCCAAAGGTGTTCCAAAGGAGGATTTGGGGCATTCAGCTGGCCACTGGCAAACGGGCAACTTAACCACTCGGTTGTGCTATACACACACACACTCGACCCGGCACACACAATTACTTAGACTTATGTATGATTTATGTCTATGGTTCTCTTTGGCGCTATTGCCTTTGCATATGCACTAAGAAAAATATTTGGGGAATAAGTATGGGGTATTTGAAATAGGAATATATTGTAAAATCAAAATCTAGTTTATATTATAATTTGTTAAATGTATTTTAGACACCTTTACTGACTTTTATCTTGCCTTTAAACCTATTTTACTTTTTTGGCTGATTTTCAGCAAATTTCTCTGTCAAGTTTATGCAGCACATTTGTACCATAAATTAGGCAAAGTTTATTTATTTTTTTACCTATAAAAATACAATTAATGATCATTAATATACCACAGATCTTTTCTCTTACGAGTTATTGTATGGTTAGTTAGGGATTTATTTTGTATGTTTAGTTTACACTTATTTTACTCAGCTTTTTTGGCTGATTTTCAGCTAATTTCTCTGTCAAGTCTTTGCAGCACATTTTTTTTTCAATATTATATTTATTATTATTTATATTATAATTAAGCAAGCCTTACTTATTTTTTACCTATAAAAATACAATTATAAATCTTTAACAATGATATGTACACCCCTTGAAAAGTATCACAGATCTTGTCGCGTAAAAGTTCTTTTAGGGTTTGTTTGGAATTTCATTTCGTAGACTTTTTTGTAAGTTTAGTTCGGGATTTATTTCATAGACTTTTTTGTTAGGTTAGTGAGGCATTTATTTCATCGACTTTTTTCTCACAGTGTCCTCCCGGGGAATACGTTGTGCGTTGACTCACGTTCGTGTTCCTGCTCCGCCGCTGATACTCCTATTCCCATTCAGAGTCTGTTTCTGTTTCGGCTTCTGTTCGAGTCTGAAAATCTCCATACTCCTACTGGATATGTTGTGTGTGCTCCCCCTCGAAAAACACACGCACACACAATGGCGGAGTTATGAGCGGAGGCGGGGGCGGGGGCGGACCTCGACGGCGTTTAGCCTAATTTGTTGCTCTTCCATATGGAGGAGCATGGAGCATGGAGCATGGAGCATGGGGCATGGAGGTGGAGTTGCCGCGAATGGGAAGTTGCCAGCTCCGCGAGCGGCTTTGATGTGTGATTCAGTGCTGATTGATGGGATATGCAAAGTTTGATTGAAAACCGATGTTGTTGATGGGCGAGCTGCAGACGGTGTCCCAGTAAATCATCGGTGAAATTGGGTTTTTTGAAAAGTATCACCAGTATCCTAACGAGTGGCGACTCTCCTCTCCTATCCTCTCTTCCTCTTAAATGCCTGCTACTCCTGGAAGGACTTTAAAGCCGGGGGATTACGACTCGCTGGAATGACTTGACAATGATTTTGATTTTATTGGATTTGTTGCTTGGCTTACTTGCTGCTGCCCCTCCTGCCGCCTCCTGGAACGTGTAATCCAATTCGCAATTCGGTTTGTCTTCCGCCCGCTATGAATTTTTTATCGCCGGCATTATTACAACGCCTCTACGTCCTACGTCCTGGCAGGATCTCAGACCGAGTTTTCTGCAATGTAATGGCAAATGAAATACATAAACAATTTATAAACATGAATTATCACAAAAACGTAAAAATGATAAGGCAAAAATGCCATCACTCAGCCGGAGCTTGTCTGGAGCGGAGTGCTGCGAGTGCTCCTGGTACTCCTCCAGCTCCTGCTCCTGCCTCGCCAGGATGCTGTGGCCCAGGGGTTCGGCGATTTGTATAAAGTGTTTGTTGCGGGGCCGCATCTTTCTTCTCGCTCTGTTCATTTTATTTTTTGCATTATTCCTGATACCCTGCAGGAGTCTAGGGCATATCGATTTGCCTCTCAAGCTGTCACGGTGATAATATTGAAAAATAATATCGGAAAATGTTGTATATATTGTAAATACTTCTAATCTATGAATAGTTTTGTAAAAATAATGTTTTGTAACTAAAATAGAAATAAAATTAATGAATATATTGGAAATGTTTCACAAATTGATGCAATTTCATATTAGTATAACGCGACAGTTAAACTTTGCGATATAAGTGCAATAATTCGATATTTTGTTGGATAAATCAATAGCAATATAATCAGAAAAAAAGACATCAATGTAATGAAACTTTTCGGATATTTGTATATAACATTGGTAGTTTAAAGTAAAATTAATCGGTTTTTTAGCCTTCTTTCTTTGCTTTCAAATTTTCTTACTTAAATAACGTAACTAAATAAACAAATATTATTAAACATAAATCTGCAGGGTATAGCTCCACCGACTTGCCCCCGTCTGCCTTATTTTTTTTCCAAGAGGGGCGTGTGCGTTACAAGACAATAATTGTGGCTCGCAGCGGGGGCAGGATTAGGAGCTGGGGGGTGGCGCGCTATCAGAGTCCTGGAGTGTCTCGAGTGTCGCGAATAAATGTGATTACATTGCCTGCAGTGGCTGCTGGGAAGCTCCGGCTTCCAAATCTAGCTCCTGGCCGTGATTTGTCATCCTCCCAACAGCCTAGCTCACCCTGCACCCCTGCTCTACCCTCCCCTGTAACCGTACAATCACAGTCTGGCCCATAAATAAGCATCTGTGGCTCGAGACGAGGCCAAGTCAGTTGGCGACTTAGTCAATATATATGCGAGGCGATAGTACATAAGGATATTTGTCTCCTGGCATTCGTTGATCTGTGGCAGAAGTGGTTTTTATACATATATATATTTATATGCAAGTTTGTGTCATTAATAACTTCATAGCGGCTTCATTATTTCCTTTATGAGCAGCTGGAGTTTGAGTCTATTTTTTATCCTTGGCCCCCTGGCTGATATATAACTGTTCATAATTTGTCGCTTCCATGAAAATCTGTAATGTTAAAATTGTCTATTATCTGCCATTCTCCTTCGTGCCTCGTGCCTCGTGCTCATCCCGCCCTGCTCCGGGTTTTCCTTCCTTTTTTTATGGCTCCTGTTCCTGCTTTGGTTTGTCCCGGATGGTGGTTAATAGGACAAATATTGGGACAACTCCACGGGGGGGCTGGCAGTGGGAGTGAGTGAGCTGGGAGTGAGCTGAGCCGGGGGTGGCTTCAGCCCCATTTCATAGGCCATTGACCAGAGCTGGGCCGGCAGCTGATTAATTGGTTTTCACTCCAATCGCCTGGACAGGCGGCTGGCTGCAGCCCCAACCTGCTCCATGACCGCGTCCTGGCCACGTCCTGTTCGGCTGCTGCTCACTTGCATGCGTTTTTAATACGTTTATTAATTACATTCTGGCCCCGGAAATCGCACGGCACCAGCGGCTGGTAAAAAGTACAAAATATAAAATACAACAACAAAAAAATTGCTTTGCAAGAGGTTCAACAATGTGTAAGTAATCCCCGGAGTGTGACAGAGAGCAAGACAATTCAAGGAGTCCGTCTCTGTCGCTCACTAGGGGGCACTGAGAGAAAATGGATTAACTTGGAAGGCAGATATTTAGAAATCTTATGAGTTGAGATCTTGTTCTAAAATATAAATGTTTATAAGCAATTTATATATATCTTAAGTAATTTAATAAAAAGTAGCTATGATTTATTACAATTTTTTATTGGGATTTTATAGAGATTTTGCTTCCATTTCTTTTGTGTAACTTTACCTCTTTTTTTAGTTGAAAAATTTGTGTTTATGGGCAATAGTTTTATTTATTTATTAGGTAGTTAATATAGAAGTAGCTTGGATATTTTATTTTATTAGGAATTTAGACAGATATAGCTTATATGTCCCTTGGTGTACCTTTTCCTCTATTATTAAATGAAACAATTATGTTTATGGGCAATAGTTTGATATATTTATTAAGTAACCAAGTTTTAATATATTATTTTATTAAGAATCTATTTAGATTTAGCTCTCATTTCTCCTGGTGTACCTGTACCGGCGCCTTTCGCGTACTTTGCGCCAATTAATTTGTTAAATAAACGCATTTATCCATCGAGTCCTGCGAGTCCTGCCAGTGCGTGTGCGAGTTCGTTAATTATCCTTGGATGGCTCGGCCTGGGCAGCCCCGTTAGGCACCGTAATGGCATAACGGTCCACATTACACATATGAACGATATATATATATATATATATGTATGTCCGATCCTTGGCTCATCCTTTATTGGCCCATATATATGAGTGGCGTTAGTCCTGCACATTGTCTTATTAATTGATTGGCCTTTGGACAATCGCCGGAGCCTAGCGATGCCAGTTTTTAATTGAATTCCAGTCGGAATCCTGGGCTCCCTTTTTCATAAATCAATTTTAATTGTAGGTAATTATCGGTGCCACTCGTTTTTTTCCCCTCATTAATTGCGCTGAAATTATTAACATAATCGCTTTATTTCATTTATTTAATATATAGTTAATGAGGCAGGTTCACCTGGAAAATCACCAGTTAAAGTCACTTTCAGGCACTTTTAAGGACATATTCCCTCTGGGAATATAAGAAGCTCGCCAGGATAAATTAATTTTGCTTTTTGAAAGTAATGCCACTTCCATTTCGGACATTTATTATTTGATATCACTTTCCAGAGTGGCTGGCCCCGCCCCGAAAGCACTTTGTTACCTCAATTCGGTTGGCATTTATGGCTCTCCGGCAGATATGTACACGCATCCCGGCGACGTGAGACCTTTGCTTGAGACCCACTTGTAGTTTGTCCACTTAAGGACCCGAAAGGGTGAGGAACCATTTGCTGGGTCTCCTTTGGCCCCCTTTGGCCCGGGTTAGTTTCAGGATCGCTCGCTCGCAATTCACATTTCATATTTTGCGGCAATTTTCTATTCCATTTGTCCGTTTCCTTCAGCTCCTTGGACTCCCCGCCGGCACTCCCCGGAACTCCTTGGAGCTCCTTGGAAGCCCGCCTTGCTGCGGGCATTTTTATTGTTTTTTTGTTTCTACTCATAACCGGACTGGAGTACAAATGGCCAAGTTTATGGCTTGACCATTTCAATTTTATGCAGCTTGACCACATTTACAGCATCCTTGGCCGCCGCCAGTCCTGCTCCCAGCCTTAACCCCTTCCCTGTTCCGGGGTCTTAAACTTTTTACTTATGGCGCTGCAGAGAGAGAACTTTCGGGGGGTTATATGTTGTATAAAGTTCATTATTCTTTATATTTTGTTTAATATTTTTTATATTTATGGATTGTTACTCATGCATTAATATATATTTTAAAGGTTTATTTTAAGTAAAAAGCTTGGAAACTTAACTGCAGAGCGGTGTGTGTTAGAAGAAACTAAAAAAGAAGGAAGGCTTCCTTCAATAAAAATAAAGAAATTGTATCGAAGAATGGAACACACTTTGAAAGCTTCGTAAGAAAAAATATATATATATACATATATATATATAAAGACGTTCCATAAATCACTTTTATTTGTTTAATTTTTTTTTTGGGAAAATCAAAGCTTATAAAAAGCATAACTTGGCCAAAAATGTATTAATTTCCATTCGGAAAGCTTTGCTATATTAGTTTTAAATAGTTTAATAAATCTGCAGAGAGCTGTCCG
The DNA here is from genome assembly GCA_008042575.1 of Drosophila watanabei. Classification (NCBI taxonomy): domain Eukaryota; kingdom Metazoa; phylum Arthropoda; class Insecta; order Diptera; family Drosophilidae; genus Drosophila; species Drosophila watanabei. Next base: position 94,884 of record VNJS01008653.1, read on the forward strand.
CTCAAGAGAGATATTCTGCATTAAATGTGTATTTAATTTTTTCTTTTTTCTCTGTGTATTTCAGCAGCTTCGTAATCATCTTTCTCTCCGACTTTCTCGATTTCCACAAGACACTTGAACACTTCGTTCCAGGGCCTCCCATGGAACCCGCTCTCCCTCCAACCACTCCCTCTTGAAAGTTGTTCAAACTGTAAGTATCATTGACCTTTTATGGCCGCCCTTGGGGGTGGGGGGTTTAGATGGTCCTGTGTACATCCAAAGAGAGAGAGAGAGAGGATGGGAGGCAGTTGCATGCCTTCTGTAGGCGCAACAGTTGCAAGTAATGCGGCGGCGGTCCAGAAAATTACCTTAAAATATAAACAAAATGCTGCGAGTGTATGAGTGTGTGTGTGTTGCTATTTGGAGAAGGAGCAGGGGAAGGGCAAGAGGCAGGGGCATGTGGCATGGGTTAAATAAAGGTATGGAGATGGGGCGTGCCAGGCTACGTGTGAAAATAATGAGCGGGCATGCCAAACACAAAGGCAGCGTGGTTGAGGCACAAACAACGCTTTGGTTTTCCCAGGTTTTTCACTTGGAGAAAAATGCCACCGGAATCCCTTTGGCAATTTGCTTTCGAAACTCTTTTGCTGCCAGTGTATGCGAGTGTGTGCGAGTGTGCGTGTGTGCGAGTGTGATCCATCATTCAGTGGCTAAACAAACAAAAGCCGCGGCAGAAGCAGAGCAGAATCACCTAAACAGCAGTTACACTGAAAGAAATAGCTACAAAGACAACTCAATTTCTACTCAATTTTCTAGATAAAAGTCTAAAGTTTTCAAGGACTAAGTAGAGCTAATTTTATTATTTAAAATGTTGTTTGTATAGTTTAAAGTTCTTTACGTTAGTTTTTTATTTTCTCTTTAAACTAAACATTTTTCTCAGTGCCAAAAAGCAGCAGCAGCCACGTTAATTTGTAGACGGCGGCGTTGAAAATAAAAATTAATATATGCCGCAACACGTTTCAACTTCCCAGAGAGAGGGGCAGAGAGTGGTTCAAAGGGGGTTCCTGTTTGTTGATTTTGAGCCAAAGCAAAGCAAAGAGTTGAAAATAGTTTCCAGTGAAAACCCGGAGGAAACCGAGAAGAGAGCCTGGCTGCCACACATTGCCACTTGTGCTTAATTGGGATCTCTGAAATCCAGCGGAACTGCCCCATCGGAAAACGGGAAATGGAAGCTAGGAAAGTGGGAAACTAGGAAGTGCTTTGTCCCGTAACTTTTCGGCAGCCACGCCCCATTGGCCAGTAATTAAGTGGGCAACCATCGGGGCATAGGGGGGTGAGGCGGGGAGGAGAAGCGAAATAAAGAGGTTAATTCGATTTGTATTCCCGGCACTTGGCAGGCTGCAGACTGCATTAAGCGCAAGGATAGGATGCCAGTCGGGACAAAGCTGTAAACAATGCGCAAACAACTCCTCAAGGAGTGTCGCACGGAATGAGCTGTAAAAATGGCAGCGAGGAAAAAGGATATTTAGACGCGGCTTACCGAAAGCTCAGCCAAGGAAAACAAGATAACAGGCAGCAGGAGCAGCATCAGACAGAGGCAGGACGGGGTCGCAGGAGGAGGACACCAGATATATACAGGGATATATATATATACTGAGTATACTGGAGACGGCGTCTGTCAGGATTGCCGGCAGACAATGTGTAAACTATGCAGGCTCTATGCATAAACACACTTATGCCAGCACTCAGCTCTCCTGGCTGAGCGAAATCCAGAGGAAAATCAGTGGGAAAAGCGTTGGGAAAACCCGGCTTAAAGTGGCCGAGTTCATCAGCCAGCGAATCTGAATCGCAGCAACTTGAGCAGAAAATAATCAGAAAATAGTTGAAGCAATCGGGAAAGATAAAGTTTGTCCAAGAAATCTGGCAGGGAAAGATGTCCTTAAAGGCAAGGCCTTTTTTCAGCCATTTATTTATTCCCAAAAATATCCTTTATGTGTTTAATGTTTTCAGGCAATATAATTCTTAATTTAGTTTTGGGAAAAACAAAAGGAGACTCTGTAAGCGGAGCCACGGATTTTGTGTCCAGGAATGCGCCACTTGCTCTGCCTTACCTTCAAGGATCTGCCTGCAAGGTGAATCCCCAGATGGTTCCTCTCCTTTGTGAGTCCGAATGTCTTGTGCAATGAATTGCATTTCGTTTCTCCTGCCGCATTCGTAATGAAGACTCCCCAAAAAAAGAAAAGAGGAGAAAAATGAAAAGAGGACGACTCCATAGAGCCATCGAGTCTTGGCCGGGATCTCTGGCCTAAACCAGTCGGGTGTTTGCCAGTTTGTTTGCTTGCTTGTTTGTTTGTTTGTTTGTTTGTTTGCCAACCGTCGCTGTCTGCCGGGGCTCGAAGGCAATAAAATAAGCAGCCAAATGAAATGGCTGCAGACGCTGCTGCAGATGCCACCTGCAAAAGGAGAGAGCCTTTTTCTTTACCGCCGGAAAAGTGGAAGCTCGCAAAAAAAGCGAATAAAGTTGGGAAGATATATGAAGCCGTGTATGGAGGACAGTGGGTGTGTGTGTATGTGTGTGGATGCATCTTGTGGCATCTTTGCTGGCCTGTCGCAAATAGTAAAAATATTTACCAATAGCTGCTGTCCATACCGATATACCAATGGCGGGGGCCCGAGGACGATATGCTGAGTCAACTGAGATGAGGCGAAAGGACTTCCCTGGCGCCTGTTAACGAGTGGCCTTTGAGCAGCACGTTCGTGTTTAGACTCTTAACACATTTTTCGGATACGCTCCAAGCCCTGTTCCTTGGTCCTTGCCCCAGTCGAAGTGCAATCAGTGGAGGAAGCAAGACCCAAGGGAAACGACTGCGAGATATCCTAAGTAACTAGCTTCTTTTTGACAGGATTCTGATAGCTTTTTCAAGTCTATTACTTTTCGAAAGTCACTGAATACTAATAGTATTATTATTCATAGATATTGTTCAGATATAAACATTTAAACACTATATTTAAATGCTTCAACTGACTGTAGAAAACCCTTAAATATATTTTATAGAACCTAAAACCCTTTCCTTTTTTTCCTACGCACACAATATACCCTTGTTGAGAACGCTTATGAAAACGCAGGATCTGGAACCGGCGGACATCATCGGCACGTACGGCGTTGTCTCGCCCAGACAGTTTGCAAACACTGTCCGCCCCCCAGAAGCAACCCAAACCAGATCCTTTCCCCTTCCAACTAACCCACTGTCCTGCCCTCCATTGTTTCGCTTTCGAGCGTGGAAGCCAAAGAGCTTTCACTGCGCCATCCGTCCGTCTGTCCGGTTGCGTCTTGAAGATGGAGATAAAACCTAGTGGATCAGCAGCACTTAATTACATGAAACGAAAACTGTTAACATGCCGGACAAGAACAAGGACTCGCCCTGAGTGCCGCTCGGGGCTGGTGACACGATAATCATCATTGGGCGAATCGCTCAGCATATCTCGGGGCTTCTCCTGCAGCTGAAGGACATATACGTATCCGTATCCGTCCGTATCCGGCGATACCAGCCTCGAGGGTCGTCAGTGTTAATTGACCCAATTGAGGGGGGAGCAGAGGGTCGGACTGTGGAGGAGCTTACGAGTCCCGAGCAGGGCCTCGGTCCAAGGAGGAGGCGATGACCTACAAAGCGGAACAGCAGCCACAACGGCAGATGACCAAAACGGGAGCTACGCTGCTCTGTCGCTCCATCGCATAACTCGTATAATCTGATGCGATTTTGAGATTTGCCAGGCAGCGGGGAAGAGCGGGAACCAAGCCCGAGCCCGAGCCTGAGCCTGAGCCTGAGTTGCTTTTAAAAATGCAACAGCCGCAGGCAGGCAGGAGGAGCCGGGCAGCAGCCACTACAGGCGGGGCCATAAAAGGAGCTAAAGTACAAATCGTTGTCACATGTGAGCCGCATTTTTATGGCCGCCGGCTTGGGAATTTCTGCAACATTTCCAAAAGCCTCCCGGCTACAGGCAGGAGGCAGGAGGCAGGAGGCACCCAGGCAGCCGCGCATGAAGAATTTATTGTCCGCGCTGTAAATGGTCAGAGCAGCCAGCAGACATTTGGGCATCCGCCGGCCCTGTCCCGCGGCGGACTGCAGCTACCGCTCCTGCTGCTGTTGGTCAGTACACTTAAAGGATTATGATTTTATATATATTAATACATTAAAAAAACAATCAAGAAAAAACAAAGAGGGTTCTGAAAACCTTAAAAAATCTCTACTAAAAAACAGTCTGAAAAATGAGTCCTTTAATTTCTAGCCTTAAATAGCATTGCCTTTTGAGTGACTTGAAACCCCCTTAAAGCCTCTTAAAACCTATTCTAAATATCACTTATTTTCTGCCAGTGCATTGGTGCCTCCCACTCCCATCCTGGTCAGTTGCAACTGCCACACAGCAGCCGCTGCTCTCCATTCAATTGTGCAACAGGTCAGCCTTGGCCACGGAAGGCGCTGCAATTTTTATTGCTTTCACAAGAATCGCAAGAGGCCCTTTTAAAGGCTTTAGGCCAGGGCTCGCAGGCGGACAAAGATGATTCAATTGATTGATTGATTGATTGATTGATTGACCGCTGCTCTGTCGCAGCAGCAAGGCGACTTATCAGCGCTGACGTCAAGCAAATCGCCGAATCGTCGCTGGGTGGCCTCTGGCCCAGTCGCTCCGCGCCTCCAGATGCTAATTCAGGCCACAGACTCCGAGCTGATTGACTTGCAACTCGGAATTAGCGGAATTAGTGCACAAGAAGTTCACAAAGCCAATCGAAGTGGCAAGTTGCAGGGGAACTCTGTGCCAATGAAGTGATCAAACTCTTACGCTCAAATATGCTGATTGGAACTGGTTTTGCTGTGAGTGTCTGAAGATGCCTTCTTTTAGAGTATTTTATAAGCAGCGAAAGCTAATAATAACGAGAAGGGAATCTATTTATGGGAAGTTGAAGTTTATATGCTCTTCCAGTTGGACTTTTGATCATGAAAATCGATCGTAATTCAGCCAAAAGTTTATGAAATTCAATTTGGAAATAACTTTTTGAGCATTTATGCCTTTAAAAGGCCTGAAAGAAACGCATTGTTTGAATCGATATTTATCGATCATTTTATTTGATCATTTCTTTTACCAAATCAAAGTATTAAAATGCCATCACTGCACTATTAGTGCATCAAATTTAAATCTGAATGCTTTTTTATGTTTTTATTTATACTAATAAATTTGTAAACTAAATTTACAGTTTTAAAAATTTTTTTGTGAACTTTTAAAAAAGTTTGAAGATAATACAATTGGATAATAAATCACTAAAATGTTTTCCCGTCCAAACACGGCTAGATCGACTCGCCTGTTAATGCTGATTAAGAATATATGATATGATTTATAGGGTCGGAAACGATTCCTTCACTGAGTTTTAAGCTTCTTCCTAAAATTGAAATACCCCTGCAAGAAAGGGTATAGAAACCCCACTGAGACTCAACATTCTAATCTTAATTTTCTGCCGCCTCAGCGTGTCGTCTTCGCAACAATGTCTCTTGATAAGACCATCTGGTGATATGCAGAGGCGGAGGCAGCATAGTTTTTGGGGGGCCATGTAATATGTGAGTTAAAATGCTTACGAGTCGCTAGAGATCCCTCTTCTTCTGAAATCACAATACCCCCTAGAGCGACGCCCCTGGCCTTTTCTGCGCGGTGAGCTGGCAGCCAAAGTCCAAAGACCCGATCCAACTGCTGATCTAGGGAAATCGTTTTCGTTTTTCGGCTTTTGTTTCTGTTTCAGTTTCGGTTTCGGTTTTCATTTCGCTTTCTTCGCCGGCTCATTCCGCTGCGGACGCTCGAGGCCACCGCATCGTCATCATGTGGGCGCAGAGACTGGGCCGTGTCCTGGCCACACGCTCCTCCACGCCGCTCTGCCGGCGGATCAGCGCCAGGATAGTGAACGAGGTTAACATCGAGGTGCGGCCGGAGAAGGACTCACGACCCTTGACCTTTCCGGGCGTGTGGCTGCGGGACAATTGCCTGTGTCCCGACTGCTACCACGGCACCTCCCGCTCCCGAAAGCTGGACTGGGACAACTTTGACACCAGTGTCAGGCCGGTAAGCCTGCGAACCGAGGTGCAGCAGGACAAGGAGCTGGTGGTACAGTGGAGCGACTCGCACGAGAGCCGGTTCTCCCTGCAGTGGCTGCAGGAGCGCAGCTTCGAGGAGCATCGCCAGCAGAGCTACCTGGAGGACTTCTATCGACCTCCCACCCAGCACTGGGCCGGGAAGGAGTTCCCCGCTATAGCCCGCCACTTCAGCTACGAGGAGGTGATGCAGCAGGACGCCAAGCTGGCGGAGTGGCTGCAGGCTCTGGCCGTGCATGGGGTGGCCCTGCTGAGAGGTGCTCCCCTGGACGAGGGCGTGGTGCGGCGCCTGGCCGAGCGCGTGGGCTTCATCCGACGGACCACCTACGGCGAGGAGTTCGTGGTGCAGGCCAAGCCCGGGGCCCAGAACTTCGCTTACCTGTCGCTGCCGCTGCCCCTGCACACGGACCTGCCCTACTACGAGTACAAGCCCAGCGTCAACATCCTGCACTGCGTTGTCCAGACGGAGTCCGCCGGCGGCAGCAACCTGCTCGTGGATGCCTTCCACATTGCCGACATCCTGCGGCGCGATTATCCCGAGGACTTTGAGCGCCTCAGCCGGGTCCTGGTGGACTGGAATGATATTGGCAGCGAGGATGGACGCGAGTTCCACAACATTTGGCGGGCGCCAGTGATATGGTGAGTCCTTGGGATGCTCCCTCTCTCCTTTAAGTCTTATTAATAACCTTAATTGTGATCCTTTCCAGCTTGGATGCCCAGGGACGTTATACGCGGGTGAACCACAGCGTGCCCCAGCGGGACAGCCAGTTCAATGTGCCTTTGGAAGAGGTCCTGCCCTGGTACGAGTCCTATGCCCGCTTCGTCCGCCTGGCCCGAGCCGATGCCCATGCCTTCAAGACCCAGCCCGGCGACGTGCTGACCTTCAACAACATCCGGCTGCTCCATGGACGCACCGGCTACGACGACTCGGAGAGGAACTCGCGGTACATTGTGGGCGCCTATCTCGACTGGGACATCATCTACTCGCGCCTCAGGGTGCTCAAGAAGGGCGCGGCGAGGCAGTAAAGGCCGCCGCGCCTCTCCCCCCCCGAAGAAAGCATATTTTCCAAGCCATTTGACGAGAGCTGCTCATTTGAATAGTGGCCTGAACCGACAGGATTTCCGGATTTGAGCCGCCACATATGCTGCTCCTTGCAGCTCCTAAGCCTCCCCAGCTCCAGCTCCTGGCGGTTAAGGCAGTTAAGGCAGCTCGAGCGCAAAAATGAAAAGTTGTAAAAAATCATGATGATCCCGCCGAAAAAAAAAAACGTCACCAAGTTTGGGGACTGTCGCGGCTTATTTGCATCGCGGCATTGCCTGACAAATCGCTTGTGAAAATGATTGACAGCGGGTGAGGGTGATGGGTACGAGGAGCGAGGACGGAGGAGTAGGGGGGGATGCTGTTATATAAAATATACTATATATTTCGGTGTACAAATTGGCCCAGGCACGGAAGTCCTGACTGGTGGCACTCAAGGCCCCTCCAAGACGTAATAAAAAGTGTTCTTTAGAGTTTACTTCAGGCAGTACAGGCCAAGGAAATGGGGTCTAATTTTAAAAAGAAATCTTAAATATGTAAAATTTAGAGAATAATATTTGTGTTTAGTAAACAAGAGAGCTTAGATTAAATTAATATAGGTTTTAAGACATATTTACTTGAGTTTCTATAAGAGTCTTTAGAGAAATAAGTTGTTTAAATTGACCTAGAGATTGTATTTAGCATTAAATAAAACCTTAACGTAATATATTAAAGAACTTACATTTATATTACTATATTTACTACTTGGGTTATAGCTTCCAGTGTATCTGCCATTCAGTTTTCAAGTTTGGAGTGCATTAACCTCACCGTTAATCGCTTAACACGCGCTCGCTTCCTGTTCCTTGAGGTGACAGCCCTGCTCCTGGTCCCGGTCCGTGTCCGTGTCCGGGTTCGGGGTCCTCGAATGTGGCAAAATAAAAAAGTAACCAGGACCAAGTAGCAAGGACTACAAACTCCGCCCTCGGCTGGTAAACTTTCTATGCCAATTTCCTTTTGAATATTTTATAGGGCCCCATTATGCCTACTTATGTCTTGTTATAGTAATAAAATAAAATTTAAAAAGTCTGCCAGGAGGCGGGTGTAAAAATTGTTAAGAAAAATATGAAAAGTCTGTGGTAACACAAAAAAAAGGAAAACCCAGTAACTCCCGCCCGGAACAACAGTTACAGCGACAGCAACTCCGCATCGACACGGTTCCGTCTTTGGGTCCAGACCCTTTCCCGTTCCCTTTCCCTTTACCATTTCCACTGCCATTTCCCTTTCCCTCTGATTCCAGCCCCGACCTCTTACAAAACGAATCCCGGCATTGGCAACAATAACAGGAACAGCGAGTGGAGCCAAAGGAGTGGCGAGGAGGCTGCCCCAAGGAGTGAGAGGCCGGCGGAGATTTGTGGTTTTTATTCCGGCTGAGCCGGCGTCCAAGGACGCTTCTTTTGAGAAGGAGCTTTTGGGTTTTTATAGGACTGGAAAGTCAAATATATATGCAAGAATATGTTAAGAATATAGGAAAAATATAGAAATATAGAATAAAGAAATATAGAGAGAATATAGGAAGAATACAAGAAGAATTTGTGAAGAATTTAGGAAGAATAGAGGAGAAATATTTGAAGCATATAGAAAGAATATAGAAAAAAATTTAAAAAAATATAAAAAGAATATAAGAAGAATAGGGAAAGAAAATAGGAAGAATATGTGAAGCATATATGATGAATATACGAAGAATATAGGAAGAATGTGGAAAGAATATAGGAAGAATATGGAAAGAATATGGAAAGAATATGGAAAGAATATAGGAAGCATAAAGGAAGAATTTATAAAGAATTTAGGATGAATAAAGGAAGAATATAGAAAGAAAATTGAAAGAATATAGAAAGACTATAGAATAAATTTAGGAAGAATATAGTAAGATTATAAGAAGAATATATACCAGAACATCAGCCCAAAGTTATGCCTTAAAATAAATCGAACTCCGCTGGCCATCAGCGAGTGCGGCATACTTTGAGGTAAGGTTCGTTCTGCGCTAGGAAAGCTAGGAAACTTTTGTGTTTTATATAAAATATTTAAGTCCAACTCACTTTAGCTTAAAAGTTAACGTTATATTAATAAAAATATATTTAAGAAAACACCGTAAACGACCCAAGTAACATCTTAACCAAGTGTAGCGCACTTATCCTTGGGTTTCCTTGTAGCCCAGTGAAAGCATTTCCATGGCAAGATGCTTTAGCCTATGCCAGAGTGTTGTGTGTGTGTGCGGGAGTGTGTACGAAGAGTGTGCGGGGTGTGTGTATTCCCTTAACACGCATCATGACGCCCAGACGAAAAGCGTTCGCTTCTTTTCTTCTTTTTCCTCCCGGCCCCAAAGAGGCGAGAGAAAATGAAAAGTCTATAAAAAGTTTACTTTTTTAATACTTTTCACATTTATATGTAATAAAAATCTTGTAAAATGCGCCTTTTTTGCACTTCACAATGCGCCCCATGTGGATGCCATTGGTGGGATTCCAGTGCCGCAGTTCCACTTCCTGGATTCCGGCACCCGCACTACGCCAGGACCTCCCCGCGTTTAGGGTTCAGTGCAAAATTCTGTTATACTCGACTGGCGTCTCTGCCCGTCTCCTGGCTTCCCCTGGCCCCTCCTGCCGACCTCCCCTGGCCTCTGGCAGCTTGCAACTATGGAACCGCAGTTGGGTTTGTCTTGGCGCCAGGAGCGGACTCACTCAAATGGGGGATTCCCCTTGAGAAGAGCGGCAGGCTCTCCAGTTTGAGATTATGAATTGAAATGGAAATATTTCTGGTGGCTTCGCTTCGCAAAGACGGACCTGTGGCTGGCCACATTCGTGTGGCATTCAGAGCTGCAACAACAAGTGGCAGCACTTGAAATCCAAGCGGCGTAATTCCAGCAGACGACCGACCAGGAGGCCAGGAGAAGAATGCTTCTTAGCCCGGCTAAGCATCTCTCGCTCGGCTCTGCATCCTTTGGGGAAAAGCCTTTGACCGGGCTGGGCTCGCTCTCCTCTCTCTGAAGCCGCCTGTGGGCGTAACAAAAACAACATTATTGGGGAAAAAAGGTTTAATGCGGCCTAAGCCCTCACTCCCAGCTGCTGCTGAGAGGGATTTGAGGGGGGAGACGGGGAGAGTCCTTCCCCGAAGGGAGACAGCAACGACGTCGTCAATCGGCATTTGGCATTTGGCATTTGGCATTTCTGGCCATGGCAACGCCACCGCCACTGCCACCGCCGACGCCGCCAACTGTCGATGAGGTTTTGTGCAGCAGGCCACAAAATCCCGGCTGCCTGCCTCCGTCTCCGTCTCTGTCTCCGCTGATTGGCCAACTAATCCCCGCATATCCTTGCCCCCCGCATTCCCCTTCTGCACAACCATTTAATAAAGTCCTGAAAAAAGGAAAAAGTAAAATAAATATGAAGTGAAAGCGAAAGCGTAAGCGGAAGCTTTGCCAAGGAAGCATTTTTCAATTTTTCACTTTAATCAAATTAAAATTCATTCGTTGCGCCTATGAAGCGTGCAGCAGCTTCCAGGGGGTTGGCGCTGGCGATTTGGGGTGGCTTTCCAAGGGAGGTGTGTGGGGTATGTGCCCCCGGTTCCTGTCTGCCGCTGACAGACGCGCCGCGTCCTCCGCCCCGTCCCTGCATTGCCAGGGCAACCAGACCGGAGCAGCCTATGAGGCATCACCACCACAGGACTCGTCCGCGTCCTCGTCCTTGTCCGTTCAAGTAAAATGAAACACACCCACCACCCGGCAAGTTTCGGCGCTTATTTTTCTGTATGTTTTATAGGGGATATACCTTCTAGCGGGGAGAGTATCGATTTCGCATATTCGGATTATTATTTTTTCCTTTCAGCATTCCATGTTACCTATCTAAGCCATGAGCATGCAGAATTAAACAGGCTCCGGGGGCTCTTAATGGGAGAATCTTTTCTTGAAAGGATTTTGATTCGTTGTTTAGGTTTTTTGAGTGAGGAATATAGAGAAATTTGGGGTATAAATCCAGCTGGAAAATGTAGAAACGAATATACTTTCCATTAATCATTATATCCTTTGATGAAAGATATCAAAACATTCTGTGTGCAATCAGAAAACAATATTTTAGCTTTTATAATATAATTAAATTTAATTTAATGTCCTACGTTTATCAATTTGTGGAGCATGCACGCATCTTTTTATCTCATTGTTTACAACTGCTGTTACCTCTTTATATCCTTTCCACGATCAGGACACCCCTTGCCGTCTGCCTGCGAGGTATTTCCAGGTCGAGCACTCTCCACCCGACACAATCCAGCACTTACAACGCGGCGCATTTTATTTCTTTGTCAAGTTTGCCAGACCAAAAACTTGGTCCGTCGCTTTGCATTGCGGTCGAGCGTCGCCCTCTGGCCGCACATCCTGCTGAAGGCTCACCACCTCGCTGGCAAGTCCTTGCTGCCGAAACTGGAAGCGCTGCAGGCATTTTCTCTTCATTTTTTTTTTGTACATTTTGGGCACGACTTCAGATGCAACAACAGCGGCAGCAGCCACCCCGGGGCCTTGAAATTTGATAAATATGCGTATTAGTTTCAGTCCTGCATCCAGAGCCCTGCTGCTGCTCCTGCTCCTGTTCCTGTTCCTGCTCTTGGTGAGAGCAAAGCTCAAATAAAACTAAGAAATGGCCCCAGGCGCAAATTCTACTTAAATTGCGCTTTAAATTAATTTTCCCCGACCCAAGGACGACTCCAGGCCGAGATTGCGAGCCTGGACCAGAGCTGGCTGGGTCCTTGCGCAGGCAAATTGGGTGGCAGGACAGGAGGCAGGACCCTTGCTCAGTCTCATTCGGTTCCCAGCACAATAAACTGCTTATGCAAAATCAATAAGAAGTGCTGATGATGCTCCGGGCGGAGGGTCTGTCCTCGAGCAAGAGTTCCCACCGAGACGCCTTTATCACCTCCCTGATGGTGATGAGCCCAAGGACCCCCCGAAAAAGGGAGAAGTATTTCTCCGCGTCAGCTCAATAGTTTGTGCAGAGGTATTCAAGGTGATTTAATTACAGATTAGGTGTCGTATATATTCTATATTTAAACAAGAAGCTAACTTTGGCACGCCGCAGATTGTAAAAGTGTTATTCCGTTCCAACTTATATACTAGTGAGATTATATGCAAGGCTATCAGCAAAGTTTTATTCAGATAGCTTCAAAACTGAGGACATAGCTAGATGAATATATGAATATATATAGTTTATAGGGTCAGTAAATGCCTTTCTCTGCGATTCTCCCTACCTAGAGCGCCTTTCTCTGCGCTTCTCATGTTCTGTAGCTAAGCAAGGCCCGAACATTGGATATAGTTCCTATAGCTCAGAAAAGCTGTTGTGCTATGAGTGAATATATCACATGCGGGCATAATAATACAAAAATCTCAATAATACTCACCTGGTATTCCCCACACCCAATCGAATAATAAGACTTGACTTTGATCTCGTTATTAGTTTTATTATTATTATTAGCAATTTGTCCACTTAATTCGATTAAACTTTCATGCTCTTTTTTGCTTTGCTTTCGGTTTTTTACTTTCTCAAGTACACATAAATGATATATATATATATATTTTTTTTTGTATATATATAACTGGGCTGCCCCACCATCTGCTTGTCTTTGATATAGTTTCATCTCTTGCCACAAAAATTGCATATCATATGTGTTGTTATGATTAATCATAGTTTAATATTTATCCTTTCATATATATATTTATATATTATATAAGTACCAACTACAATACTTTAATATCAGACAATGTGAATTCCCCTCTGCTCCTGCTTCTCATGGGTCTGTGTGTGTGTGTGTGTGATTTTCGTGGCTCAACATAATAATTAGCAAAAATCAAAGTGGATAATTCCGTTCGTACCGCTCCTCGAGTATTTTTTGAGTATTTACAAAAAATCTAAGAAAAAAATGCTGTTTCGTGTTGCTTTTTGATTATATTTATGTGTATTATACGTTTATATATTCCCTTTTTTGTATTTTTTTTTTTCTTTAGCTTATCGTATGAATAATTCTTCCGTCTGGACACACACGCACATGATATTCGTATTAGTCTGACACAATCAATAAAAAAAAACACATTATATTATAATTTATAATCAACCGTGTGTGTGTGTAGCTGTGTGTGTGGCTGAAGGATATGTGATTAGTGCAGTCCGCCCAATGCAGGTGGACGGACCGAGGGGGCAGGGTCGACGAAGGATACAATTTTGGATTCGCTCTGCGCCCCGTAACATATAAATACATGTCGCTATAAATATATTCTCCGCTCGAGTGTGTGTTAATTTTAAGTTAAGATTAGGGAAGGAGGAGGAGGTGTCCTTGGGAGGGAGGAAGGGGGTTGTAAATAAATAAACGGCTTCACATATCAACTAATGACTAATTTGGTTATGTTTTTGCGTCTCTCTCTCGTTAAGTACGCTTAAGTACTTGGTTCGTTCTCTCGTTATGTTTTAGCGGAAACGGAAGTCAATTTGTCAGCTTGGGGCTAGTTCCTGTTCCTGTTCCTTGTTCTTGTTGTTGTTGTTATTATGTGTTGTTGTCTAAGTTTTTTGCCCAAATGCTAGTTAACAGTTACGAGCGGCAGCCATAAGGATCCTTGGCATTATTTTTTTGTTCTCTGCCATTGCTTATCCACTCAACCGGCGCTGCCGCGTCAATTTATATGCTAATGGAGTCGGAGTCTGCATCCTATTTAAAATACATATGCGACAACACACGCCCCCTGCCACGCCCCCTGCCACGCCCCCTGCCCCTACCCTGTTGCCATTACCATGCGTTAAATGAACGGCAAAAATTGCAAAAAAAAAAACTGGAAAAAAAAGTACAGGAAAATGCTTAAAAATGCGATTGGGGGGAACCCAATTTATTTAAATATATATAAATGTTTTATATCTGTGCGTTTGCAGACATATATATATAAATTAATAGGGGTTTTCATGGCCACACGCCCACATACATATGGCAACTCCCCGACCGGAGAATGCCGTTGACAAAATTCAGTTAACGCAAAATCTCATTTAAATATGCATGAAGGCAGCCGGCCGCAGTCGCCGAGGCCACAATTGAATTTCTCATTTCATTTCTTTGTCTCTTTTCCGCTTTTTTTATTTATATTTTTTTTGTTTTTTTTTAACGTCGGGGTTGAATATTATTTTCAGCATTTATTTAACGTTTATTTTTTGGCACGCTTCAGGTAAAGGGTTGACTCCCAGCCCTAATAAGCTGGCAGAAAGGGTTTTGTGTGTGTGGATTGTTTTCAGATCCTGATCCAGATCCTGCACTGCCAGGCATCAATTGCAATTCGAATGAATTTTACTTCCCTTTCAGTCAGAGTTAATTGGTTATTTTAGAAGCCATGAATTTATGAAAGCAAATATTTATTACAAAAGAAATTTAAGCTCTAAAATAGAGGTTTAAAATATGTTTACTATCGAATTTAATAAAATGTATTTAAAGTGTTTGATCTAGATTTCTTTAATACTCTTTTAATTTCAATAATAAATCCTTAAACTTTATAAAATTGCCTTAAATTAGGCACACTAAAGGATCAGCTTTTAATGCTGACAAATCCCTTTCAACTGCAAATATTATAGTATGTACTCTCCTGTTGGCAGCTTTCATAAAAAATGTGCATAAATGTATCCAGTTAACAGTTGACAATTCTGCATTTATCTGACTGCAGGACACGCTTCCCCCTGCCGCTGTATTTTTGGCCATGTTTGCGGTGCGAACACGTGTGCTCATGACTCATACGCCACGTTGGTAGGACCTGGATTCCAAACCCAATCCCGATCTGGATCCCTAGCCAGATGCCATAGCCAGAGCCAGAGCCAGAGCCGGGCTAATTATGCGTCCCTGGGGCAGGAGTGGGTGTTGGCGAGTGAATGCAAACACGGGTCTCGGCTTAAATGCCGCAGCATGTTAACTGTCCGACTCTTCACTCTCCAAACTCGACGCTCCCTGCACATGTTGGCCCCATTTTGATTTATCATACATCATGGTCACGGTCAGACCTGAATAACTTGGCAGTGGGAATGGAAATGGGAATGGGAGTGGGAATGGTCACAGTCACAGTCACAGTCACAGCGACATCGGACATCAGAATCGGACAGAGTGACAGACAGACAAAAGGCTACAGAGCTGCGGCTGTATGTAGGTGTCGTGGCAAAGTCGGCTAAAGATCTCGATACTCGACGGATTCGAACATAAACACGAAAATAAATTCATTAAAACATTTATCAAGTTCGACACTTGGCTGTCATATATCATGTTACATTTTGAGTCCGAAACATGTTTAATCCGCAGCAACATTCGAAAAAAATTGTATGTAACTGCACTGAGCGAATGGGATTGTGGCAAGTGGAGTAGTGAAGTGTAGAGAGTGAAGAGTGGCGAGTGGCGAAGAGGAGAGTGACGAGTAGCTAGAGAAGAGTGGCGAGTGGGGTGGCTTGAGCTCGTTTGTGTGGGGAGTTTACATATGAGGGGCTCGGCCCACAAGGTTTGCTTGTACACGGTGAAAAATGGAGCAAATTTTAATTCATTTTAAATTAAATTCCCTCTAAACTTGATATAAATTTATATGAGAATAAAGGACCATTTCTCGCTGTGTAATTCCTGCCTCTGTCGAGCTCAATCTTCTGTTTGTTTCTGCTGTTTAATTTGAGTAACATGTTTCACGTTGTCTGTTGCTTTGTTGCTGTTACCAATGATGCATATCGATCGGTACAGTAAGCACCCGCAAAGAAAGCTAAAGAACTAAGAAAAAGACTTGAAAGTCTGCTGAATCTTGTTATTAGAATAAATCAATGAAATGGAAAGCTGTGATGATATACTTTAATATATATCTCAATTCTACAGAATTTTCTTTATTATCTAAGCTCTACTGTAGACAGAGGCTCCCCCGGCTTGGGCCTCAAGTGTAGTATGTGCGTGGCCTACACTGGTCTCGAAAAACGAGTTACAAATAACAAATAACACCTCGCTCCTCGCTCTTGACGCTCTTGACGCCTTCGCGGTCCAAGAGGAGACAGAGGCAGAGACAGAGACACTGACAGAGACAGGTTGCGTTCGCAATTTGCATGCATAATTCAAATCGAAAATTAAATCCAGATAAATGCATTTTAAATGCATGTTCGTCATCGTGTCGTGTGTGTGTTTTTGTAATTTTTTTCGTTCATTTATTGATGCATTCATCAAACAAATTGTTATGCAAAAGCGCGTGAAAAATCAACTGGCGAACTGTCAATAAACATGTGCATAATTATCGCCAAAACTGTTTGCATAAACTCTTGAGAAATATACACGAGAATATCATAAAAAACCGGAGGGGAAACACTGACTAACAGGGAATATAAACTAAATGCAACAATGTGTGGGGAGAGAACAGCTCCATTACTTGCTTTTTTTCGGAAGGAAAAATAAATTCTAAAAATTCGGTTGAATTTACAAAGTGAAATAGCACAAGTGGGGGTCAGTTTTCAATAAGTTTTCAATTTGAATTTCATTTTCAAAAAATTTAATTTGCATTGAAATCGATATCAACATCTTCAGGTTAATTTGCCTTTGTTTTTTCGTTACAATTTAATAAATTAAATATTTATATGCAAGTTAGTTTTAGATTTTCTTCAATCAAGTTTCTATTGTTTATAGATTAGCTATAAATATTGAGCAATTAGCTTGGCATTTTCATGAAATATATATTACTAAAAATAAAGATAAGCCTTGAATATCTTGCCACAATATGTTGCTAACAAGAGAGGGGAAGTTCAGCCCCCTTAGGAGCACGCCACTGGTTGCATGTGCGTGTTTCGAGAGGCTGGCATCTGGTCCAGGGTTCGTGTTGTTGGTTTATGACTGCACTTATGTGTTGCCAGTGCCCCCCTCTTAACCCCCCCTGGAAACATACCCCACACCCCTGTTTCTGGCAATGGCGACACGTGACGCTTTTCGGCTCTTTTTCGCTCTCTTTTTGCCCCGATTGATGACTGTTTTTTATGGGCATAACGCGCTGGTAACTGTAATTAGCATTTGGCAATATATTAAGAGTCTCCTTTTTTAAGGACTCTATATTTGTTTTCAATGTCGGAGTGTGTGTAGAGTGTGTGCAGAGCGTTTTATGGACTAGAAACGCTGCAGCAGGTGGTAGCTTATCTAGACAGGAATTATATAGGATTATATAGTGTGGCTCGAACGAGGCTCCGTTACGCGTCTGTGGGGAAATATTCGACTTGAGTTGAGTTGGGGGGTCAGAGGTCAGGGTTGAGGGTTGAGGGGCTTTGGAGTTTGAGATTAATTTATAGCATGATGCCGAAAAAGGTGAGAAACTTGAGTAAACTGTACAATTTATACAAAAACCGATACCTAGCCAAGTGTGTGAAATTGAAATCCGCTCTGACATATTCCGTTTCCGGCTCGATTCAACTGCATTTGCGGGCCCTTCGCTGGAAGCGCTTCATGCGCAGCGACCACTCGTCCTTCCACTCCAGGACCACGGAGCTGGGTCCAATGGCCAAATAGCCGGGCGCCGCCTCCGAGTCGCGTCCAAGGATGAGATATGATCTGTGAGTATCAAGCAGAAATCATAGAAATTCGTTTAGCTTCAGTGCTATATCCGATCTATAATCTATAAAAGGTTTATATAGATATATACTCACTTATTCAGCTTGATCTTGGGACACTGGCACTCGATGCTCTTGCGCGGCACCAGCAGCATCATATTTCCGCGTCCCAGCAGGGAGCTGGTCGTGCCCGACATGGGATTCCGCTTGAAAATGGTCTGGATGTTGATCTCGTACTTGTAGATCTCGTTCTGCCGCTCAATGGAGAACTTCTCGGTGCTGATGTCCTGGGAGGCGCGGTCGTGGCCAATTACCTTGGCCAGTATGGCTATCAAAAGGATTAAGGATACAACTTAGAGTAACCTCTTGGTTATTCTCGTGGTTCACCACTCACCATAGTCTTCCATGCAGAACTTGTTGAGATTGAGCTTCTTGGGACTGGCCTTGCACTTGCCGCAATCTGTTGCGAAGGAGTGAGTTTTGACACAAATTCTACTTAGTTTCTTTCAGTGCACACTTACACTTTTTCATTTCCTCAGCCTGTGAACCGCCACCATCCTTGTAGTCACCCGTGCCGCCTCCTCCGCCGCCACCGCCGGCGCTCTCGGCCTGAATCATATTGGCATTGGTGGGCACCTCTGTGGAAGGCGGGAATTAGACAGGATTAGCTCGGCCAGGATTAGGTTTAGGTGGAGAGCAGGGGAACTTACTGATGCAGGGCGCCACATGGGAGCGGGTCTGCTGGTAGCCCCGGGCACAGCGATTGCAGGTCAGTCCGGTGACACCCTCCTTGCAGGGACACTGGCCGCTCAGGTGGTTGCACGTCTTGCCCGTGGAGCCCACCGGGTGGCAGTCGCAGCCTGAGGAAGAGGGAAGAAACACAGGGGCCTGTCAGTGTCGTCCTCATTAGGTCCATCTATCTAACCGCCCAGCTGTCTGTGTGACAGACGGCTTACGAGACCGCTGATTAATGACAGGATGTTATCAATAAACCAAAGGGCGAGAAAGGACTCTTGAAGAAGCTAACCGATGTGAGGAATGCCCTTTATTAGACTAGAAGAAGCTCTGACTACGTTTTAGATGAGACTATTTTACGGGAGAGGAGCTTAAGAGCCTCACTAGGGGGTTGTATTATTATAAAAAATAATTCCCTTTTAAGTATTGTGTCTCATAAATTCCTTTACAAACTCTATAGAGAAAGCAAAACTCCTTTGCTAACAGAAGCGTATTACTACGACATTGTGTCGCCCCTTATTCAATCAGCGCAGGACTCTAGGCAGGACTGAGAGCCAAGGACTTACGCTTGCAGACTTTGCGGTGATTCGGCGGCTTGGTGGCATCTCGGTAGTATCCCTCGCGGCAGTAGTGGCAGTAGCGACCCGTGGTGTCGTGCTGGCAGTTGTAGCACACTCCGCCGGACACGCGGCCGGACAGCTTGTACAGCTCCAGGTTGAAGCGGCAGCGACGGGCATGGCCATTGCACTGGCACACTGTGGAAAAAAAGAGGAGAAAATTAGGATCAGGGTTCCTTGGCTAATGGTAAAAGTATAGTAAATATGAATGGGATTATATATCCCCAATATTAGCCATAATCTTCGCTTCAGCTGGCAGTATCCTGAGCATAGAGTGTCAACAAATTGCCGTCCCATCCTGGCAAATTACCGTCATGGCCTAACGAGCTTAACCCGCTCCTATTTGGCCACTTTTGCCATTATCAAGGATAACGGCCCGGTCAGTGGAGCCGAAGAAACCTAATCATTTAATGGCAGTCCTTGCCAGCCTCTGGCTACCATTTTTCTCTGTGGGTCCTGCTGGGTCCAGCTGGGTGTGGGTGTGGGCCGCCGCCCCGTTTCATAAATAATTAATAATGATAGGAAACTGTTATGTGCTCTATTTTTCGGACAGGTGCGGGGGCAGCTTCCCCCTGGCTATGATTGATTATTGCTGCTGTTGCTGCTGCTGCTGCTCCTGCTGCCTTGATTGATGAAAAATGCTGGAAGGATGCCGGAACGTGGCCCACCTTTCAGTTTTATTTATTTATGGTCTTATTTTGGCGCTGTTGTTTATCGATTTTGCAGACTGACTGACCCACCCACCCACGCAGCTTGTCCGCTTGCCCGCTCGCCCTAATGTCCATTTAATTAGTTGGACAATATCATAAAATAATTTTAGCAACTAATTGGCAGCACTTGACTGCAATTTATGGTGTTCCAGGGACTCTGTCCTGCGTTGGCTCCGCTTTTCTCTGAACTTGCGCCTTTTGACCGGCTTTCTCCCGTTCTCCCGTTCTCCCGTACTCCCACTTTCCCGCTGGCAAAGGCATTAAGCGTGATTTATACACAAACACACTCACACACACGTGGCTCTTTGTGCGAGTCACACAGTCGAGGTTACACAAAGAGAACATATATAAATATATATATAAATAAACATAATTCCGCTTAGAAAAAGTTTAAATCCATTCACATTCTTATGACGGAACCCTTTAACTTCTTTTAGAAGGAGACTCTCTCAAAACTTTAAGCTAAAACTTCAACATTTTTGAGCAAACTAATTGAAATCTTACTCCAATTGTAACTTTAATTGTTTATTTAATATTAAATTCAGTCCTTAAGTCATTTAATTTGAAGAAAACTAAGTTCTTCTTTCTTTTCCTTTCTTTAAGTATTCTGTGGAAACGGTCACACTTGACAGGAAAATCCTGGCTTTTTAGTGTCTTCTTGCTTTTGCTGCTGTAATTTACATTGACTGTATCCTAAAATATCTTTTAGTTGAAAGGTTTATCAAAATATTTAGCTAAAACGGTCATACTCTCAAACAAACTATCTACATTTTTACTAAAAGTTGAGTTTAATTTATTATTATTACTATTTCTTCAATATTTAATAAACCCATCAAGTTTTCTTATTTTAATAAAATTAAACTCTTTCGTAAATATTAAACTAAAATGGTCACACTTGGCGGGGGAAATTGTATTTATTAGTGTGCCCTCTGCTGTTGCTGCATAAATGTATGTTCAGGGATTGTCCGCCAATGCCCACGCATGAGCGCCTGTCGAGGATTCGGGGTTCCGGGGATGGGGATGGCAATGGGATGGGATGGGACTCGGGGCTGGTGATTGCCTTTTGTGACTGGTGCAACTATTGTGATTGCTGTTGCCTCATATTTTTCATATCTTATGTCTGCATCATCGACGAGCCAAGGGGGAAGCGGACAGGCCGGAGGCTGACAACAAAGGAGCTGTCTCGACAGGAGGAGGAGGAGGAGCGAGGAAGAGCTGGAGCAGGAGGCTGAGCAGGAAGACAACGCGGATGGCCGTTCGCTTATTTGGCAAATAATAACAACAGCACCAACAATGGGAACCCCAAAGGCAGACGGCCTGGAGATGAGGCGGCATCTGGAGCTGGAGCTGAGGCTGCTGCCTGGAATACTTATCGACGAACCTTATCCTGGCAGCAGGCGCACAACATGTGCTACTTGGGGAGGCAGCCCGGTCCTGGGCCATCCATATTGTCATCATCATCGCTCCGTTCTCGTTGTGGTCGTTGCACAAATTAAAATGAATTTTATTTTTACTTGACACTCGACTTTCCCAGGCAGCAAGCAGGAAGCAGTCGAGCATGGCGACTTTGGGGCTTGGCTTGGTGAGGAGAAGGTGAAGAGAAGAGACATGGCTGGAGGAGTGCCCCAAGAAGAGTATTTCTAGGTCGCTGGTCAACCAACTATTGATTCCCTCTCTCTCTGCACCGAAAGTGGACGTCTCATGGACCCATTGCCGCCTTCTTTCTTCCATCAATATGAGTCCCTTAAGGAGCTGTTTTCCCCACATCCCACTTAATGGATAACAATAATGATAATAACACCCGACCCTGGCCCTGCACAGCTTTGTATATATAATATATAGATATATATATAGCATTGTCGTTGGATTGCCATTGACACGCATTGTAATTGAGTTGATATGGCGGAACGCTGGGCCTGGAAAGCGGGGTCCATAAATTCCATAGAAAATGCCGAGAGAAACCATCGAAAACAAAACAGACACAAAACTGAACCGAAGCCGCCGGCGATTAGCCAAAGTAGCACATAAATTTTTCGTTAAAAAGAATTAAGCCAAGCGGATCGAATGGTATCGAAATGGGAATGAAGGCAGCAGCTCCGATCAACTTAATTGGACAACAATAAAACGCATTTTTACGCGAATTTTCTTCACAGTTCATTTGACGCGCTCGACCTCATTCATTCTACATTTTCCGGTGAAAATCTCAATCTCACCAGTGGAAAATTTGCACATACTATACTCTGGCTTCCCCAAACAGATTTTGATATACGAGCAGACGGGGGCCAAGGCCCAGACCCAGACCCAGCAGCGGCGAAAAGAAATTTGCAGGCGGTCGAGAAAAGAAAAGTTCATAATTTAGCTGCAATTTTAATTAAAAGCCAAACAACGGTCGGAGGAAGCTATCTGGGGAAATGCAGAATGCAGAATGCAGATTGCAGAATGCAGAATGGAGAATGGAGAAACGAGAAACGGAAAATGGTAAATGGTTAATGGAAAACAAAAAACCAAAAACCGAAAAGTGGCAAGGCAGATGTGCGAAACAGCTCACAGCTAACAGCTCACAGCTCACAGAAAGGAAAACATGTGAAAATCATTTTGCAGCTACCAGAGGCACGGCGCCGACAGATAAGCCCGGGACAGGCACCGGCACCGGCACCGAGACCGGACTGGTCCAGGCACTGCCACTGCCACATAAGTCCGCCCGGATTCGCAAGTCGACGGCTCTCTGGGAGTTATGTGCCCGTTTTGCTGTAAAACGGCACCAAAATTATGGTCGAAAACCAAACAGGCCTCAATTGCCAAAGGGGGAAGGAAGAGAGTGCGCGTGGCCAGACCCAGCCTCAGCCTCAGACCCAGTCCCAGGCACAGCCACACCATGTCATACCATCTATAAACTGGCTACAAAATGTCTAAATTTTTTCCATACAATCGCACTGCAAACGTATTGCTGCAACGAGAAGACAAGTGGGAGGGACCGAGACTGCAGCAGAAACCAAACAGGGAAGACGGAATGAAAAAGGCGCTGGGAAAGACAGACAGACGGACGGCGGGAAGTAACACGATATGATATGATCTTGGAGTGCTCACAAGCGGCGCCACAAGAGTGTGTCTGCTGAAGAACGGAGAGATTCTACGGAGTCTCCGGTGGAACAATGTTGCCGAAAGTAAGCGAATGTTCCCATAAATCATAGCCGCGAGACTGGCGATAGACGAGGAAATGGGTTAGTCAGATGGGCAGGTACAGATACCGGATCCCATGCATCAACCGTATAATGCATAATGAACCCCAAGTAACTATTGCCAACTGTGGGATATTACCATTAACATTCATTACACTATTATTTTATCAGCTATTGTTATTGTCATTATACTAAACTCTTTACGAAGCTTTGAAGAAACGAATTTATGAATAGAATGAAAAGGTTTTGTAAAACAATTCAGATTTTATATATATATATTAAATCGGGTTCAAGCATACGTTCTGCCTCATCAGTATATATTACCAAAGTCAGAATTTAACCTATTTGCCGCTGCATGTCGAAAAATATCTGCAAGTTGATATATCGATAAAGACATCGCGCTCAATATCAAACCTAAAAACCGATTTTCAAATTACGAATATCGATATTATCGAAAAATATGCTATAAATGTTATTGAACTAATTAATTTCTTTCTTTATTTATTTATATCTTATATATCGTCACGTTGAAACATCGATTTTTATATCGACAATGTCAATAAGTGGTTAAGTTGCGATCTTCTGATATGTCTAATACCTCTCTAGTTAACAATATTTCCAATAATTGATTGATCAGGAGTTAATTCCAGCCCTATAAATCTTATATATTTTGATGTTCCTAAGCTTTGATTAGCCACAAAATTTATTATATAAAAATATCGATTGAAAGAACAAACTCTAGACTTCCCGTGTTTAGTTTTCTTTCTGTCTCATTTTTCTACTATTTTCCTACTCAGATACTGCCTCAATACCTCTGCTCAATTTGATGATTTTCCCAGATTTCCTCACATTTTCCAAATGTTTGGCATTAAATTTTCGATAAAATGGCTGCAAGCTAATGATTTACAGTCGCGGGGCGGTCGGGGACTCTCATAATTCTGGACTCTTTTTCATTTTGTCAGCCGTAATTTGTGTGTCTGAGTCAACACACACACTTGCACACACATTGAAATAAATTTGCCGTATCACCAAGTTTTCCCACCCGCTTTCCCAACCCCATAACACCCACCACCCACTCGTCTAAAGCCACCGAAAATTTGCTTTGCCGGCACAAAATGTTGCTTGTTGGCTTTGTCCCCGCCGAGTCCTTTTTGGGAGGAGCGAGGTCCTGGTTTTCTGTTTTCCTTTTCTGTTATATTTTTTTTTTTTTTCAGCCAGCAGCTTTGTGTAATTTTCTCGCCCGTTGACAAGAAATTTTCGGCCCGTCTCGCCTTGGGTTTATTTTCGCTTTCATTCCCATTCCCCATCCCCATCCTTTTGGTTATTTTATTTTATTTTTATTATTATTTTTATGTACTTGCATTTTTATTTGGTTCGACGGCGATTTGCGTGGTTTGTGTGTTTTAGAATTTGGTGTGATTTGAATTCGCAATGAGCTCGCTAGCTTTCCCTGATTTTCTGCGAATTATTTCAAAATGTACAGCCGCATAATTTTATTTATTTTTTCAATTTTTCGCCTCTCTATCGCCGCCCTTCAGCAAGTCCGTTATGATATCCAAAAAGAGGGGAACCCCCTCTCCTGATGCGTTGATGTGTTGACAGTTTTCCCCCAATGCCTTTGGGCTGCCTCAAAATTGTTGGCTTGCCAAAATATTTGCCGCTTGAATGGCAACCGATTTTTATATTTAGACTTGGAGAGTGCATTTCCCGAGAATGCAGTGGCTCTGTTTTTCTTTATTTCGCGGAAAACATATGCTAATGATGTCTAACCATTTGTGGAAAGCTTGCAGAGAGCAGAGTGAAAGTGATTTTCGAGTTATAGATATGGAATATATAGGGTCTGTCTTTAGTACTTGTTTACTTTTTTCTTTTCCTCTATTAAAAGTTATATAACTGCAAATGGGAAAGGCAATTAACTCGAAGCTCAGTATTCCAGGTGGGGAAAACACACCGATTTTCCCTCATTAATTTCCTTTCGAATGCCTGTTCGAGGAGACTTCAACGCCTCCTTCTTCTCTCTCTCTATCTCTGGCGGGAGAAGAGATTCTCCCACCGAAATGCGAAATTGGCTTTTGCCTGCGAAATTATTTATGGCCAAGTGGGCGGGGCAGCGGCATTAATGCTGCAGTTGCTGCACTTTCTGCAGTTGTTGTTGCAACAGCAGCATCGACACCCCCGCAAGAGCTGGCTATGGAGTGACAACTAGCATGATGATGATGATGACCCGGCCAATGATCATTGGAGTGGAGGAGACGCCAACACGCGAATGTGAATGCGAATTTGGCAAACAAATTACGCCAAAAAGTGCATTGGGACACAGAAAATTGCAGGCCCAAATCGGAGCCAAATCGAGGCAGCCTTCCTTTTCCTTCTCCGCCTCCAACTCAATGGCAATGCCTGGGCGTTGATAATTGAATTGAAAACTTTCTGCCTCGCACTTATTTCGATGCGAAATTGGAGAAGGAAACCCGCTAAGACGCCATAATTTGCTGGATTGTGCCACTCGGGGGAATGGGGAAAATGGCGGAAAATTCGAAATCGGTGGGGAAAATGATTTGGACTACAATAATAATAATAATAAAAGGTATAAATCTGACTTAGTCTCCTAACGAAGCTGGTCCAGCTACTCAGAGCTGAGAGGTGTTGTTCCCGCCGAATTTTCCCCTCAGGAAAATCTCTCTTTTAAAAAAAATATATATTTGCTCAAGCGCATATCATCTGTCTCTGAATAAATAGGGTATTATTTTTTGTGAAGCTTTATTTGCTGAATACATTTGCATGAAATTAAGTCCAAAACTTGAGGAAAAAGAGACTTCTCGTTGACATTTCCTCAAGGGAAGCAGCAGCCTTAAAGAGAACCTTAAGGAATATATTTATGTAAAGAATTATACTAATGTGTCTGGCTAAGGCATAAATTATATACATACGCATTGATTTCTGGCAAATGAATTTAATGGCAAAACCATTATTCCTTATTTTTTTCTTTTACTTTTGGGCCAAGTCTGGCTGCCAATGTCACTTTTGGCCTCCTGCTTCTTTGGCCTTTGGTACAAGCCTTGGGTTTGGACTTAAGTTTGGGTTTGCTTTCGGGTCTGGAGTCTTGAGTCTTGGATCTTGGGTTTCGGTTTCCCCTTCGAGTTGCAAGCATTTTCATAAGACATAAATTCTGCGATTTAGCTAAATGCGCTCCATGGACTTGGCCGGGTAATTTGTGGCCTCGCCAGTGCATGCCGTTGAAAATGAGAAGGCGAAAAACTGCAGCAGCATTAAATTACACTCTCACATGGCTGCCCCAACTCCTCCTCCTCTACAGATTCCAGACTCGGCACAACGACAACGGAGGAGCTGTGGCTGCGGCTGTGACTGTGGAGGATCCCAGACAAGGCGACAGGCTCATATTGCTCCATCTC
Organism: Drosophila watanabei; assembly: GCA_008042575.1. NCBI lineage: Eukaryota > Metazoa > Arthropoda > Insecta > Diptera > Drosophilidae > Drosophila > Drosophila watanabei. The sequence goes on from VNJS01008653.1 coordinate 121,270, forward strand.
GAGGCCCCTGTGTCTGGTTAAGCGCTTTTAATGGGACATTTTGTAAGTAAATTGCATTAATTTTCCAACTTGGCCAAGCATACAAGGTGCCCCCCGACTGCAAGTTGCTCTAACAAGTCTGCAAAAGTGAGGCCTTCCTTAGATTTCATATAATATTTAATATTTAGAAAGGGTATAAGCCTGGGCGAGGTGCCAAGGCGACTGTTTCAATGGATGACATACGACCAAATGGCTGCCAAGACGGCCATTGGCGTTGTCAAAGTGCCATTTGATGATTGAACGATTTATGAGCTCCATGCAAGTTGCGATTACGATTGCGAAAACCGGTCTCGAATTCGATTTCGATGCCCCTCCGCTGCGGAGTCAAATCAAAATGCAATTAAAAACAGAGGATCGGCAATGTCTTTTGGATATTGCCTTTTCTATGACGTCGTTCCTCGGCCGTCTGGTCAGTTAGAATGGCCAATTCCCGATCGGGCCAAGTATGGAGCCATCGATATATGATGGTTTTTTTAGAGGCACCATTCGTGGTTTTACTGCCAAACATAAAAGCGCACTCACTGAGCTGTAAGCTTCTTTTTTTTGGGTTAATTATGGGCCTGGAGTTTGGGGTTTTTCTTTCACAAATAATAATTGTATTTATGGTAATAAATAATAAGAAATTCTGCTTGATTTTGAGCCTAACTTGAGCCAAAACTCCTTTGTTTTCCAATCTCTCTCTCTCTCAGTTGGAGACTGAAAAGTCTCCTAATCCTGCCGTAGAAATGTTCCCATTCAACATTTTGCACCTAATTGAAGAGCTTACAACTTAAATTGCCTCTCGATAAACTCTGTGTTGTGGCTTTCCAATCTTCTCTTTTGTAGAGGAAAAGCCCTCCCTGCTCCAGTATTTCCCCCTTTGTGCCACATATGTAGAGAGAGAGAGACGGCTCACAGGACTCACAGGATGGCAAATATGCACGAGAATTTGTATTTTTGCCGAATGATTTTGCGTATTGTGAATACAGCAAACGAAAAAATGCAAAGCCAAACTGCTTAAAATGCAAAACTAAAAGCTCTCTCGTTCCGAGTGTGTGTGCTGGGTGTTCAGTGTGTGCTCAGAGTGTGTGTGTCTGCTGTGCGTGTGTGTGCGCTAAGCGGCAAACAAAAGCTGTTGGAAAACATAGAAAATCCTTTTGGCGAAACAAAGTGCAGTTGCCGTAGAGAAAAGCCAGAGGTTGCAGAGCGAGCCACCCGGCATCTGCGTATTGACAAAGCAGGAAAAATTGTGCAAAATAAGCACCACGCTCCTTTCCTCTCCCCCCTCTCGCCTCTGGCTATGTGGAACGCATCATCCGCCTTAAGCCCCACCCCCCCCGTTGCTTTTTGCGGCGAAGCAGCCTTAAATTGTCACACTGCAGTTTTAACCCAGAAACATAAATATTGCAGCAGCAAAGGAGGAGAAGGGTCTTCTCTTGGCTGAGCTGCACTGCGGGAAAAAAGGGATTCTGTGGTGAGATGCTTGCTCTCTTTACAGGGAACCTAAAGTGTGGGTTTTTCTCTTTGTGTGCAAGTCCCAGGAGTCCTTCATATTGAATGCTCATTGCAGGCGGCACTCGTAAGTGGTTCCCCAAGGAAGCCCGCAGCACGAAGCACGAAGCATGAAGCACTTGTTGCCAAAGGTCAGAGGTCGCAGAACGCAGAACGCAGAACGCACTCGCACTCGTATGTGGGCCAAAGCTAATTGAATTGATTCCTGCCAGAGGACGAGGGGAAATCCATTAGCCAGCCATCCATCCATCCATCATCTTTAAGGAGCTTCGGCTTCAGCTTCAGCTTCAGCTCCTGCTCGCGGCTCCCTGCTCCTACTCGGGTTACGCAGCACGCATTACGCATACGCCGTGTGGCCTGGCAGCTCATCCGCATGCAGAGCGGGTAGGGGGACCCACACGAAATGTATTTAACTTAATTTAGTTCGAGTTACTTAAAAAAGCTTTTAAAAGTAACGGCAAACAAGCCGAAAACACAACAGGAACAACGGGAACAGAAACAGAAGCGGAAAGCAGGGCAAAAAGCGAGTGAGCGAAACCAAAACACAAACATGAAACACGAAACAAAAACAAAAGTTTCAGATGGGCAAAACTCCAAAAAAACAAAAAAAAAAAAAAGAAGAAACAAAAAACAGTAACAAAAAAATAAATTCCCGGACAGGACTGGCACTCATTAATATGCACATATGCAGATTAAGCCAGTAAGAGTATAATGGCGGTGAAAAGTTGCCTTTGCAGGATTTCCATTTCCATTTTCCCTTTTCCTGAACTGTATTTACAAGTATTTGCATTAAATAACTAAGTTAATAACCTACATAATAAGCTAAAAAATTACAAAAATTACTATATAACATTATATAATATAATTAACAACGAGTGGCGAGTGTTTCGTTGCTTATGGGGGCATACGAGGCATATGAGTATGGGAATTAAACATTAAAATAAAAGATTATAAATATAACTCTTTAAATGTGTCAACGAAAAACGAGTGGAGAGCGACGAGTGAAGAGCGACGAGTGGAGAGCGATGAATGGAGAGGGACGAATGGAGAGCGACGAATGGAGAGTGACGAGTGAAGAGTAACCAGAGTCTTGTTGCTTTTAGACTCATACGCTGCGTATGCGTAACTAAATAATACAACAAATTAAAAGTAAACGAGAATCGAACGACGAGGGGCGAGTGATAAGGGGCAAGTTGCAAGCGGCGAGCGTCGCGATTCTCGTTGCTTCTGGCCGCACACATGGCGTATAAGTAATGCGACATTAAGTAACTAGATAAATTAACTAAATTATAAGACTTACAAGACATGGCTCAAAGTAGAACGAATCTAAGATATCAGCTAATGAAAATGCAGGATCTAAAGGATTCGTTGCTTCATCCTAAATATTTTTTAGCCACGCAGAGGCTTCTGCTCTTGACTGAGTTTTCCTGTACTTTTCAGATTCCAATCTGAAAATAAGAGGCATCGCTAGCTTCTCGTTTGCTCGACAAACGGAAATACATCAAAATAAATGCAAAGGAGCTGGCAAGGCAAACGTCGAGGAAGCAAAATGCAAATATGAAATTTTACAATGTGAATGTGTGTGTGTGTGTGTGTGTGCATCGGAGGGGGAGGGGGATGTGTGTAACTGCGGATGTTTCAGCCCTGATGAGTGGCGGATATGAGAGCACCATTGGCCATTGGCAAATATGCCTAAACAAATATTTGGCACACTTTTCCGGCTCCGCATCCTCCTCCTCCTCCTCCTCTTGTGAATCCCCCGCCTTCGGGCAAACCCTCTTCAGTTGCGAGATGGATGGATGGATGGATGTGCCCTGAAAAAAGGGTTGAAATGCGGCAGCGAAAATGTTCTACCTGATGTCAAAAGTAATTAAATGAAATGCCAGCAGCAGAAGCCAGCGGACAACGGACGCAGGAGTCTGGAGTCTGGCTAAACTGGGAATACAGCCAGGACTTTGTGAATGTAAAGTCTGAGAAAATTAGAAGTCACTTCTTGCCTCCCTCTCACTCTTCAGGCACTATCCATTTCATTTTTGACACTACAAGGGCGTGTGTAGTGTGTGTGCGTGGGTTAGCTGTCAATGGCAGCATTTTATGGCAAAAACTTTACTCAAAACAAGGGTCTCCTCAAGCTTTAAGTTAGTATTTCCCGAGATCATTCTTTAGTTTTTAAATTGATTTATTTCGAAGAATTCCCCAGCCTGGAAACTCTCCAAAGGATCAGCCCAAACAAGAGGGTTCTTTCTGCCCCATTTTCCAGCCTTAGTCCGCGGAGTTGGAGTCATTAAATTACCAGCAGGAAAAGGAAGAGATACCTGGCAAGTGCGAAGGGAAAAGCAGCATCAGAGTTGGGGAAAGTTTCGCCGGCTTCTGCTTCTGCTTCAGCTTCTTCTTCTTTTTCTTCTTCTTCTTCTTCGGAAAAGTCAAAAGGGACACGGCGAGGCAAAAATGTAATGAGAAAAATTTGTAAACGAAAACGCAAAGAAATAAGCTGAGGGCAAAGGACGAAGGACGAAGAGTAGGAAAACAATCAGCTGCAAAAGGTTGACTCGGGCCAGGACGAAGGTTGAGTAAAACTTTTAGCAATAGTGTGACAATGGTCGTTCAAAGGAGCAGCATTTTCCGCCAAGAATTTTCATTCTTTCCCTGCTCCCGCGCTCTTAGGTGATGACTATAAGTGCCCGCTTTCGGCCCTCCGCCCCCTTATAAGTAGCTGTGTAATAAAATTACTTTTTAAGTGTGCCAAGGAGGAAGGGGGCCAAGATGCGCTTCATTTGCCCGCGAAGCGACAGCCTCAATGTCAAAGTCTAAGTCGGAAGTCATTTGAATTATTTAACGAGAAATGAGAGCAGCAGCGAGTGGGGAGCAACGAGAGGCGAGAGGCGAGAGGCGAGTCTCGTTACTTTTGAACGCACACGCGGCGTATGAGTAATGCGCTCACTTGGGGGAGAAAATTGGCCTACACACACACACTCACACACAGACTTTGACAGAAGAGGAAATTTAAAGGAGAAATGGAGCAAAGGAGAAAAGGCAAAGGGACCAACGACAGCCTTGTTTTATGACCCTGTGGGCGTGGCCGGAAAACTGCAATATGCTCGCTAGCGCCTCCATAAAATATGTTGCAAATTATGAAATATTTGAAACTTTTTAGCCAAGAAATGCCGCACAGCTTCGGCGCCATTCGACCAAAACGCAGGCTGGCTGAAAAAGGGAGAAGGTCTCACCATTTCCAACTCCTGCTCCTGCTCCTGCTCCTCTTAACAGCTGCTAAGGATCCCGGTGGCCGGATCCCTAGTACACGAGGCCGGGTCTGGTCTGGCGGCGCCGTTATGGGCATTTAAGTTTTCATAAGTTGCGCAAATAAATTTTAATCGAAAAATGCGCCAAGAAAATGGCCGGCAAGCGACCCAAGGCAAGCCAATGGTGAAAGGTGAGGCTAAAAGGGGGCTCCAAGGTACAGGCCGGAAGATGCGACAACTTGCAGCAGGAGCAGTAGAAGCAGCAGTAGAAGCAGCAAAAGCAGCAGCAGCACAGACCCAAAGGGGTGGCGAAGACAGCCAAGTGAAATGGCAATCAATGATAAAAGTTTCGCCCGGCAACAGAGGAGGATATATATTTGATCCGAACTTCCGCAATTTAAGCCCGGGCTGGTTCTAGAAACTATACTTAATTTTAAAGTTTCAAAGGCACGTTTGCATCTGGAAACTAAAGTTTAGGTAAATATGGTGAAATCATAAAACAGGTAATGACTAATGTGGACCCAGGGCAACTTTAGGGTCCCAAAACTGAGGGCAAGGGTAATGAGATAACCACTGACTAGTATTGTTTATCTGCTAGAGTCCTAGAGTCCTGGAGTCCTGGTTAATCTCTCTCCGACTTGTAATCTCCGGCTCCGTCTGTGTATTTACATGCTAATGGTGGATGGGGGAGGACGGTACATTCCCCTTAGTAATGACATTTAGACGCTGCAGGGCAGGCAATTTGATTAGCACCCTGGCAAAATCATTAGCAAACAGCCTGCCGCCCCAGCCTTGTGCCACCTTTGCGACACAATGCCCAGGCAAACACAGGCAAGGAAGCAGGCAAGCAAGCAAACAAACAAACAAACAAACAGCGAACAACAAGATGGAGCTGGGGGAGAGCATGTTAAACATATGCAAACAAGCGAATGGAGCCAGGAATTCGCATTCGGATCGGCAGCTGGAAGACGGCTTTGCTTGTTGCTGCTCCACAAATAAGCAACAAATTAAATAAGTAACAAAGGCCCAGTCTGTTTCTCTCCCTTTTCCTCTCTCCAAGGACAACCAGCTGAGCCCAAGGAGGCGGACCAGAGATAAGGCGGCTTAGCAGATAACACGAGACAGTCATTTGCGTTGACGAGCGGACGAGGTCCTCCTTCCCATACATACATACATTCCCAGTCCCCAATCCTTGTCCCATCTACATCCTTATTCCCATTCCCTTGTCCTTTTTCAGACAGCTGCAGATGATGATGTGCCTGTGGCAGATTGAAGGAGAGGGCCAGGTCACAGAAATCACAAGGATACAAATAACTAAATGCCAATTTTAGTCACAAGTAAATCCCTACAAAACATGTAACTAAAACAGATTACAGCTTATGAATTCTTATAAATATTTTGTTTAATTAATACAATTTTCTGCCAGTGCAGACCCAAGAAGCAGAGTAAATGTGAGCCAAGGAGCAAGCTTATTTTTTTGGTCTTTTTAATAAATTATGCCAAGCGGGAATCGCTTGGGAAGAGGAAGGAGAGCCCGGGACTCCCATCTCCAGACTCCCATCTCCCTTCTCCCGAATCCGAATCCGGATTCAGTTTCCCCCCCTCTTTCCCCCGTCTCGTGTGCGTGTCATGTAATTAATGCGAGTCAAATGAATGAGCAAGCCAACCGCCGAGGCAGAGCCTGCAGAAAAAGCAAAGGCGAAAAGCAAACAAATAGACAAATGATTCGGGCTCTGGTTTCGGGGAGACGGGGGTTTGGCCATATGTGACTGCCAATCCGCCTGCCGCTTTATATGAACATTCTTAAAGCTGATCGGGAATACATATGAAACGAAGCCAACGCCCCCGCCCCTCTTGCGCACCCGGAGGCCCTCAGAAAGTCCGCCTCCGCCTTTGAGTCCTCCTGACTCCCAGGGGACAGGGACAGGGACACTAAGCTGGCATCGCACTTTCCTCTAGTTCCAAGCGCTACTCAGATGCCGCTACACTAAAAGAAAAGGTTGTCTTTACGGAAGGTAGGAAAATTACAGGAGAAACTGATGAAATTTAAAATGCAGACTCCAGTTTGTGCTTCGAATTTCCAAGTTTTTATTTAGAAAGCAAGCATTTATTTTATATCTTGTCTGATTTTGTGCTAAAAAAAACTCTGCTTAGAATTCTCAAGTGGTAATTCAGACTGTTCTAAACATATACTTAGATATATTTACTTTCGTTTTATAATTGGAAATTAAACCTTAGATTTATTTACTAGTGAATTCTTATATTCTGATTCTTTATTCATTTAAAATTAAGAATTCTCAAGTTGTTATTCAGATATTGTCAAATATAAATGTGTATATTTATATTTATTTTCTTACTATAACTTTAAGTTAAGCTTTAAACTGCTTAGAATTAGAATAAGAATTCTTAAGTTTTTATTCAGGCAATGCATTTTATATCTCATTTTAAGACACACGCCTATAAAATGCTTATAATTCCCAAGTTGCCAGTCGGGTTAAGGCAAGCCTACTTGAACCTCTGTTTTATGACAGTATTCTTTTAATAATTAAAAAAAAAACCCTCAAAGCTATCTAGAATTTCTTAAGCTAAAAATTTTATGAATTAACAATTTGTATAAAATTTTGTGCAGTGCAGAAGAAGGCTGCTGGCTTTTCCCATCCCTTTTTGCGATCCCTTGGCATCCGGCACGCAAATTTCTTCGCGTTTGCTGCGCGTGCTACGCAAGCTGGCGATAAATTTTAATACCTAGGCGAGCCAAGGACGAAGGACGAGGGCCGCAGGACGCGGCAGACGCTGGCTGCCAAGGCGCATTTGAAAATTTATTGTTATTATGTGAATTTTATAAACGATGCTGCTATCGCCCGGGTCCCCGATGCCTCTGCTGTCGCTGTTGCTGCTGCTGTTGTTGCACTTAATTAAATTTTATGTGAGCCCAGGACCAGGCAGCCCAGGAAACGTAAACCGAGGGAAACGAGCAGCGAAAAGGAAAAGGATTTCCAGGCTGCGAGTCGTATGGAAAAAAAAATAACAAAAACAAAAATGAAAATTATAAACAGCGGCAGGTCAGTGGCCCCGCCAAGGTTTCCCTTTCCATTTCCCCATCAGGCTTTCCTCCCAAATGATAGGGAAACTTTTTTACGCCAAGGCAGCGAAAAAATAATTTGTTTTTCTCCTCTTTTTTTATATTTATTTTTTATTTGCTAATTTACGAGGTGTTGGGCTGCCAGCAAAGGTGGCCAAGTGGACCTAATAGGCTTGTTTACCCCTCGTTTTATTCTTGAGCTTGACTTTTTATTATCTCGGGGAATATGGTCTCTTTGGAGAGTCCTGATTTCCCAACTTTCCAACGAATCTCCCTACCAAAATATCAGCTTAATTCAATCAAAGTTTAATTTTAAAGTCTGTAATCGTTTTAACCATAATCGCCGCTTCTATGCGGCTTACCGAGAAGGACTCGCCACTCAACCAAGGACTCTCCAGATACGCACAATCAGCAATTATCCCTCCACTTTGGGATTGAACTCTCGGCACGAACTCTAAGGAGGAGGAGTGACTCCCCGCTGACCTGTCACTTGTTTTGGCGTTTGTTTAATGCAAATTATTCAGCAAATACCTTTGCTGGGCAGCCAGAAACTGGCATTCCACACTCACGGGATAGCTGAGAGAACAGGAAAAATGGAAAAATGTTCAAATGGAAATAAAATAAAAAAAAAAAACAGACACACAAAGCACAAAATGCAGGTCAATTCCCCCGAGTGAGGCGATGAAATCGCTTGAAATTCCAAGCGTTTTACGACGAACATGGTGACACAGACACAGACCAAGGCAAGGCGTCAATGTTGGCGCAAATATCAAGGAATTTCAGCACATTTTTTATTGAGCGACTTCGATTGAGCGATGCTCCTTTCTGCTCCTGCTCCTTCGGCTCCTGCTACTGCTCCTGCTGTCCCCCTGGAGCCGTGTGAAGCAGCTAAATAAACTCAATACAGAAATCCTTTTAAACGGGATCTCGGTGGCTCCGATGGCAACACTGACGACGGCAATAAAAAGCGCAAACGACAGCGCAACAAAAAAAAAAAAGAAAAAAATTATAAAAAAAGTAAAAAGTATAAAAAAAACAGCAAACGACGAACCGAAAAAAACGAAGCCATGTCGGAAGGAAATGTCGTCATTACTGTGCAACTTATTGGTAGACCCTCGAAGCGGCGGCAAATACACAAAAATAAATAGAGGACGCGGAATGCCAGGCATGCTCTACACTTGACACTCGGCATTCTCAAGGAGCAGGGAGGGGTAAGGAGTGGGGAGCCAGAGATTCAGAGTCTGGATTCCCCTTACGCAATATGCAAATGTGCCAAGAATCTCGCAAATTTGTTAAGCAAATCGAAGAAAGGCAGCCGGGCGTGTAACAACAACAAGTCGAAGCATTTATCATCTGGCTGTTGGAAGCAGGAGCAGGAAGGAGGATGGAGGAACAGGAGCAGGAGCAGGGGTAGAGGAGGCATTGGGTAGTATCCCCAATATCGAGAACGGTGGCTGTGAATCACCCCGTGATTTATTCATGCGGCCCAGGTAAAGCGGTAACGCGGTAACGCGGCAACACATCGGGGTTAATGGGCGGCTCAAGCAATTGCCGGCTTTTATGAGCTGCCAAAGAGCTCGCCAACAGGGCAGCAGCAACTGGAGCAAAGCAGGAGCATCCTGCCAATCCTGCAACATCAATAAAAGATTGCCTAAATGGCCGCATAACGCAAAGCAGGCAAAAGAAGTGGCAGAAATCATACAAAGAATACCCTAAAAATTGCTACATTACATTTAAAAGTCTTGTAAAAATTTGTATAAATCCAAAGCTAAATTAATAGCTAACTTTCAAAGAGTATTATGTTTTACCTAATATCTCATATAGCTCTTAACTCTCCTCTCCTTTTAGCTATACCCCTTTTTTTTTGGTAGTGTATAAAAAGCAGTCATAAATTCTTTGGCAAACGTTGGCTCCACCATCTAGACTTAATGGCGGTAATCGATTGAATTTGGCAACACATATCTCGGCCAACTCTTAACCCTAGCCAGAGCCATAAAGAGGCACCAATTGCTGCGGGTGGGATTCCCCGGGATCTCCTTCAGTTCCTCGACACGTGTTCGTAGGGCTTTGCATATTCAGCGGGGGCGCTAATCCCTCTCACTCTCCCTCTCCCCCACTCTCCCTTTGAACGCACGAATAAATAAAAATAATTTGGCATCGTTTAAGGCTGGGCCTTTGAGCCAACCCCCAGAGACAGCAGGTAGGAGAGGGGGTGAGGGGGGAAGGAAACTTCAAACAGTTTTCCGTGGGGGGTTTTTTGGGGGTAGGGGGGAAACCTGGTCAAAACTTAAGCGATTTCGGCTGCGACTCTCTAGACGCGGCCTAGTTAGTCTTGATACGGATTGGATCCCTTTGAAGGGGGGGGCCGAGGGGGGTTTGCTGGTCGCGGAAGCGGAAGTGGAAGCTGAAGCGAAAGCGGAACTCAAAGCGGATTCAAATTTGATTTCGCTACCGCAAGGTAAACAAAAGTTCAGCCTGCATGCAAATTAAATTTGAATGCTCTTCAATGAGCCCACACACACACATTTTTGGGTAGAGGTATGTTTACACTTGGAAAAATGGGGGAATCTAAGATTATATAGCCTGAATTTCAGTGTATTTTGTGTTAGGAAAACTGAATTTCAGTGTGTTTTTAGAAATAAGGCAAAAACAAGCCACAAAATCCTAGTTAAATTTCAGGCATTGCTGTTGCAAAGTTACTTAAGAGAAAGCTAAGCTAAGCATCTTTAATAATAAGATATATAGGAACTATATAAGACATACTTTACGACTTTAAATTCCCTTTAAATACAAGCTTTTTTTTTGTCAGTGCATTGCCTCATCTCTCTAACGTTATCAATGCCGGAATATGGCAAGACAAATGGCAGCCGGCAAGGACGGATGGGTCGCGTTATGTGCGCGACTGCATTAAGCAGCGATTATCCTGCATGGTTCCGGCCTAACTCCCCACTCCTCCGCCCCCCCATCTTTCAACCCGCCGAAAAGTTGCTCCAAGTTCCCAAAACACACACACACAAACTCGCACACACACCAGTCATAAATAACACACAACCATCGTCGCATTATATATTCATACTCGCAATACTCGGATGTTGTGCCAGCTAGCTGAAATTTATGCTAATGCCGGGCCCGGGCTCCGTTCCCTGTAATCAAGAGTGCCTCCCCCTCCTTCCTCACCCTCGAAAAACTTGGCTTAAATGCGGGTCTACCTCCGCGGAAGGTGATAAATGTCAGCGCATCCTGTTGCCTGTTGCCACATAATTTCAGTCACTGACTCGGGTTACACACACGATCACCGAGGAGGCTGTCGTGATCGGAATTAGTTGTCTTGGCATTGGATTACCTATTCCCAGAGGCTACTTAAAATTAAAAGACTAAAGCTGAAGCTTAAGCTGAGAAGCTTCCAGTTTTATGGCACTGTCTTTAATGGCTACCAATCATTCCCAGACTCTCAGGTTCCTCAACTTTTGGCCTGAGTTCTCTGGCATAAATTAAACTCAAATTCAAGTTGCCAATCGAAGTTTGTAATGTTTCAAATTTGAATATTTAGCCACGGTTAAGGTGGCATTGGAAGCGTCTAAAAATTAGTAATGCATATTAGTTTTATATATTTTGAAAACCGGCTTTCATGAATTTATTGCGCTCAAAATTGAGACACACTTGAGCATGTTAAGCGGTCATAAAGCGAGACTTATGAATCTATTATTATTGAAATACTAATAACTGACAGTTTAAAGCTTAATTGGTTAGGAATTTATGGTTTAATATATCTCCTATATAATAGGAATTCAAGTTCTTAAGTTGACTTTGTTTACACTCATAGATTGAGATACAAATTTGCAAGATACAATTGCTCATATTATGCCAGTTACAAATCCACCCACTTGGACACGCCTCCATAGCCTCGTTTTCCTCATTTTCCTCACTTTTCTCTGGGTAATTATTAATGTTAATGTATTCATTACAGCTCAACTTCCACTGGTCACTGGCCACGCCCCCTCACTGAGCCTGAGACTGAGCTTTGGGGGCGTTACAAAAAAAGGCAAAAATGGTTGTAAAAAAATTACAAAACCAAAACGTAAACCGCACAAATCGCACGGAAAACGCCGCACAAATCGCGAGACCATAAATTATGTCTGCGATTTGCGGAATCAATACAGTGGCAGTGGCAGTGGCAGAGACTGTGGCAGTGGCAGAAGCTGGAAGGTGGCTGTGTGCCCCTGAATCCCATTGACTTTAATCGTCGCGGATTGCAGGCTGTGAAATGGCAGCAGCCAGAGGGGGCTGAGGAGGATGACTCTAGTTGAGTGACTGCAAATGATACTTTAATGTGACAGTCGGCTTTCAAGGGATAGAGGAGGGGAGAGGCTAGAGGGGAAGGCTGCCACTGACAGCATGCTGATGATTTTTGCACCTTTTTTATTTCCATGTCCCACTGCGGTTTCCGGCTCGGCTCCTTCATAGCTGTCATAAAGCGGGAGAGGAGAAGGGAGGAGGGAGAGCAGCAGGAGCAGAGAAAGGAGTGCAAAAAGAACTATCGCATCCGATTCTCTTGTTCTCCCATCCAGCCCATCCTTTCCATTCATCCCATCCTTTCCATCCCTTTTTTTTTGTAGTTTTTTTCCCACCTTGTTTTTTACTTTTTCCTATCTTTTTTTCTTCTCTTTTTTTGCTGCGTTTTAATTCCCCGGGCGCGCTTTCAACGCTTGTCATCTTACCGCTAATGGCGGCTACATGTCAACCACTCATCTCACTCGACTGCAGCTTCAGCTCCTGCCCCAGCTCCTGCTCCTGCTCCTTCTCTAGCTCCAACTATAGCCTCCGATCCAGCTTTGGATTCGGGCTACCGGGCAGGAGCCGCCTTGTACCGCCCCTTTTGGGCTGCTCGTTTTCCAGCCATTCATTCACTCGCGACAACGTCACATCATCATGCACAGAGAGAAATTATACACATTTTGACTAGAGCAATGAATATAAGGTCACACTAGAATATTATTCAAGTAAGTTAATAGCAGAAAGCCCTCAACTAGGTAGCTATTTTAAGTGTAAAATAATTTTTAAACTTTAATCAATTAGATTGTTATATTTATAAACTTTGCCTGAGTCAAAAATGGAAATTTCGTATCCAAAAACCTAAAATTAAGTTTTAAGAACACCCTAATCATAAAAAAATAACTGTTCCTTTTACGAATCATCAGCATAATGGAGATATTTCTAAATAAAACAAGCCTACACTGAGCAGAACTTTACCAGAAACCGGTTAAAGAATTTTTTTAATTTACTACATATAAAAATAGTAACAGTTTTTAGCAAAAAAAATGCTAAATAAAATAATAAAAATTTTAAATATTATAGATATTCTAATTTTATATATTAAACAAACACTCTTAGTTTCTCTCAGTGCAGCCTCCTCCAGCCTTGCTGCCCGCTAGGTGGCGCCACATCGAGCCCTGTGCAACGTCAGGCGTGAAATCGCTTTCCAGGGCTGCCTGCCAGTCACCTGCTCCTCCTGCACCGCTCCGACTTCAGGCTTCAGGCTCCACCTGGCCAACCGAGCGACGAACCAACCAACCTGTCGTCATAAAAATTTGTGTACACACACACACAAACACACACATATGGGGGCGCGAACAAACAAACAGGCAAAAAATAACAACAACAACAGCGACGACAGAAGGAGCGAACAATGTTTGTGTGAGTGAGTGGGAAAGGTGAGAGGAGGCAGAGGAAGGGGGAGCTAGAGGAGCAAAGGAAGCTGGAGGAGACGCTGCAGCAGAAGGTAAGGAGCCTGAGGAGCAGGAGGAGGGACGGGACAGGCTGCAAGCACAGACGACAGCCGTGAAAATGAACTATAAGCAGCGTCAGAGGGGAATACCCTAACCTTCGATTCGTTGCAGAAAGCACTACTGTGCAGGTCCACCTCGGGATCGGTTCGGGATCGGAATGGGTCCCTTGGGAGGCCAGGCCCCTAATGTATGGTATATGATATATGGCCGCTTGACAGGGGATGGGAGATGGGGCCAGAAGACACGCCAGGTGTAAATCTTAACGAGAAATTCTAACAAGACAAGCCAGAGTCTTCAAAGAAACATATTTTTAACGATCTATTACATGTTTTTCAAAGTGAAATTAATTATTTTGAGTTTTCAAAACCAATATCTATTATGTTTTGTTGTATATTATAGATTTGATTTCAAGAAATCCCATTATTTCAATTTCAAAAGACACATTTCGTAGCTAGACCACAAACATTTGACTTTGATTTGCCTTCAAAAAATGTGAGCAAAGCAAACGGCTGTCCACATATAAATTTTCACGTACTTAAGACTTAATTCAGAGTTTCATCAATGGCCGAAAATAGCCTTTCTCCGATGCAGAGGAGGCACAGAGGCAGAGAGGCAGAGTGGCAGAGTGGCAGCCATCGAGGGCCCCGACAAAGTGTGCCAATGGTTTCCGCTAAAAGCCATTCACAGCTGGCTAAAATTAAATTTAAATTCTTGTATGGGCTTAGAAGCCTACGAAATTCCTAAAAATACCAAGGAAACCCGACCACAAATCTTTCTGTGGAGATTTGTCCCAATAGAATTCCTAGCCACGATCGCGGGGAAGAGCAGGGAGTTTGAAGGCGTACATGTGGCAGGACATGTTGCAGGACCCGCTGCTGTGTGCGAAAAGGAATTTCCGCAAGCAACATAACGATGCAGCCAGGTGACAGGAAGGGGTCCTGCGAGGGGAAGCAGGGGAACTTCAGCCAAGACACAGTTTCGCTAATGAGTTTCCGTCTGTGGAGCGCGTTTGTTGTCGGGTTTTCTGTGCCTACAACAAACCCCTCCCTCCTTGGTCTGCCCCTCTGGCGACTGATGATGTTGCCTAAATAGTCGCGATAAAGGGCTGGCGGATGCATACAGCAGGGGTCAGGAAAATAGGTGCTGTAGTTGAGGTAACTAAACAGGAGATGAGAAAGATATTTGCTAGTTTGAGGCCTTAACTCTTTATTTAAAAATCTCTTGGATTTATATAGATAAGTTAAACTGCTTTGAGCACTATTTTTCTCACCTCCACTGTCTGGTTGTGGCACAGAGGGAACTGTGTGCACTGTTTGCTGGCGACGAAAGATGCCTGCAAATGAGCTGCATCGGCTGCATTGCATCCGTCAGCGGGCAATGCCATTAGCGGGCTCATTAATTGGCCAGACTCCGCGGCGCCACTCGGCTGACTTTTATTTCCGCCCGCCTGTCAATGCCACAAGTGGAGCGCTCCTCCCCTCTGTTTGCTCCCCCTCCCCCCTTAAATGTCAACAGGCAAACACACACACACAAGTAAGCAGTAAGTAAGCAAGGCAGCAAGGCAGCAAGTCAGTCAATCCATCAGTGGGCTGACAACTCAAACAGCAACATAACAGGGACAAGGACGCGCTCCTCCGGAATGAGCTAATCGTTCAGCTGTGGGCTCTGGGCTCCAGCCTCGAATCTCTCAGAATGCTGGCAGCATGGCCAACGACAACATGGTTAAGTATCTTGGAATAATATTTACACTTTACGCAAAAGACGCAATGCAAACAGCAGCAGCAGCAGAAGCAGAAGCAGCAGAATATCGACTTGGCGTATACCTAGCAGCAAGTCTTGGCGATTCCCCAAGGAACTCAAGGGGGAAGGAGCAGTCTGAGGAGTCTCCTTCTGCTCAAATAAGTTAATCGCTTTGCCAATGTGACAATGGACCCAGCAGAGTCAGAAGGGTCGCCCTGGCCAGCCAGCTTTTTCAGCTGAAACTGGTTGAGGTCGCAAGATAAATGCTCTCGACGAGACAAGCCAGACTCCAGATAAAATAATAAAAGTATCAACCGAGAGATAGAGATAGAGGGAGAAACGTCGGAATCAATTTATGAAAGCCTCGAATTGATGGCCAGTGGTTTTATGATAGCCCAGCTGGCGCTGGATTTACGACCTCGAACCCCAGACCCCAAGCCCTTTGACAGCTTTCGACTTTGAATGATCCAACAGACAATTTATATTAACCGGTCTTTGTGGCTCTTTTTTTTTTTGCCTAATGAACAAATCAGTTAACACTTTGACTAGAGACTAGAGACCCATAAACCCATGCATTATGGTATATAAAAGTTATACAGAAGCAAGAAAATCATTCGGAAATCAATATATAAATTGCTGCTTAAAATTCCCTTTAGAAGTCAAAGCCCTCGCAAGTGCTTATTTGCACACTGGGTTAGTCTGGCCGCCGCCGCGCTGTCATATTTTTAGCTTAACCTGCTCATTTCGACCCTTGGATGCCTCTGATTCCTCTCTATCCTCCACTTCATCCCACCAAGCCGCACGCAAAACTATTTTTAAATGACGCCGCAGCAGATGCAGATTCAGATTCAGATTCAGATGAAGATGCAGACGCAGACGCAGACAAAACGGCGGCAGGAGCAAGACGTGGCAGAGGGAGCAGCAGGCAGGGATGTGGAGAAGAAGGTGTGGAAACAGGGGCAGACAGGCTGTTGCCTGGCCACCTTTGGAGCCAAGTCACAGACTCTCATCACAGCCAAAGCCCAGACCGAAAGCTGCGGTCAAATGAGGCGCCGAGAGCCGTCTTCTTGGCCGCCGCAATTGAAATTGCATTTGCATTTTGCCATCATGGCCATGGCCATTCCCATTTCCATTTCCATTCCCATTTCCATTCCCCTTTCGAGTTTAATTGAATTGCATTGTTTCGGAGACATGTCGAGGGATCGGTCAGAGGAGGAGCAGCGTGGCTAATGCCCTGGCTTCATCGTAAATTATCCATTTAGCGTTATGGCTGGGCCTTTGATCTGCCATTCAGGAGCATCTGCAGCAAGACTGCCTCAAATCGAGCATAAATTTTGGTATAAAAACAAGTCAAGTTACCTTTTGAGATGTGACCCCCAAGAAGTACAAACATTCCTCTCCCCGTTCCCATGAAAACGTAGAGAATTATTATAATTAAGCCCTAAGCTTTGATGTGGTCAGCTGCCTTGGAGCCAGCTTGATTTGATCAAACACTTTGGGCCCTTTAATTGGCCAATTTGGTTGGCCGACTTTTATTTCTCTCCTCCGTTCTGTTTGCTTTGACACCCAACCCGGCAGACCAGACCAACTTCATCTGCAACCGGAATCGGAGTCAGAGTCGGAGTCGGAGTTGGAGTCCAAGTCGGAGTCGGAGTCGCAGCAGTCCAACTCTGGCTTTTTGTGTAATTTCCAAGAGATAATTGAAAATTAATTGCTTTCGACAGCTGAACATGGCCAGGGAGAGCGGCACCCATGGCCCTTTCCACCACAACGAACGAGTTATTTAATTAGTTTTGACGCGACGGCAACGATGACGCTTTCCCTCTTGGATTTATCTTTTATTTTTTTGGTTTTTTTGGGGCAACAACACGCGATGGATGATCCCCTGATCGCTGGCTGGGATCGCCCAGGAATGCTGCTTGGATGCATGGATCCCGGGGTCGAGCGTTCTTGATTGAATTCCAATTTTGTGGCTCATGACTCAATTTGCAGGAACCCGAGTAGACCTGCTGCTAGCCAGAATAGTGAGTGAGAGGATGCCGAGCTGGCCAAGGACCCTAGACAGACACTCCAGAGATAGCCAGGCTCAGTCCAGGGGCCCGGACAATGGCCAATGTTCGATGATTGAGTGGGTGGATTGGTAAGGGGAATGAGAATGGGAATGAGAATGAGAATCAGAATGGAAATGGTCAAGAGCAGGAAGAAGGAAGGACGACGACGACGGGTGATGGCAACAAACAAACAAGATTTCACAATCAGCGCTAGACCGAAAAGTGTGTGTTTGAATTTCGAGTTAAACGGCTGAAAGGAAACTAGAGACTGGCACTGGTTTGGGCCAAATCAATAGCTCTTTTGCCACTTTTAAGCTTTATTTTTAACCCTCTCAATTCTAAGCTTTATTTATTATTATATTATATTCTTGTTATAAAAAAAACTCTTGTAAATTCTTTACAAAGTTAGTGATCGTTCTGCTTCTAATGGCCAATTTATTTTCCTGCCCGAGACTCGTCTCACAGGTATCGCTATCGGTGGCTCTGCTAACGAGTTTGCTTCTGTTTCGCCCACTGTCCTGTCCTGTCCTGCCTTCGGTGGAGTAAATGTAAATGCCTTGTGCCTGTGCCTGCAAGCAACTGAGCAATGTTTGGCCAAATCGTCTGCTCGTTTTGCCTCCTCCCAATGGCAAATCCAATCCCCCGGACTACTGCTGGCCAACTGCTGGCTGATTTCGCATGACAACCTGCAGGAGGCAGGCAGGAGAAGATATTTCATGGCTCTAGCCATAGGCCATGAAAGTGCACAGTTGTCAACTCTCAACACAGGCAGCAGAAACAGAAGGCACAAGTTGAAAGAGCAGTTGGTCCGGGAACGGGAATGGGAAGAGGTTTAGCCATTGGGTTGGAGTCACAATCACACACACACTCGAAAGCTGGACAACTTGGGATTTGGATTTGGGTTTCGACTTGGGAGTGGGACTCGGACTCGGACTCGGAATGGACTCTAACGATCGCCGCTGGGCCTGCTCTTTGAGCCATTGTCTGTATGTAATTGAAGCGTCAAGCGTCCAGTGGAGGCAGGGGAGTGGAGCACCATCCAACTCTTCATTGTATTATGTGGACAGTGATTCATCGATGGATTTACATGCTTTCGGACTCTACTAATTGCTGCAACTCAGCGGGAAGAAGTAGCTAAGCATATGCTCTGTGATTACTGAGATGCATGCCTCAACTCCCAACAACAAAAATCTAAAGAGGCAACAAGAAGCACAGCTGACTTGCCGCATAAATCATAATTTGTCAGGGTGAAATTCGGACGGCGCTTTGTGTTCTCCTCGCTTTTATATGGGATTTTTTTTGAAGCGCTTTTTTGTTTCAATTTAGCTTCGCTTGTTTGTTGTTTACGTGTCCCGCACATTTGTTTTATCACCGAGGTTTTTTCCCCTCGCATTTTTCTTCATTTCATTTGCATTCTTGTTGCTGCTGCGGTTGCTGCTGTTGCTGCTTCTGCTGCTGCTGCTTTATTCGCCTGTCGCTCTTTTTTAATTAGCCGAAAATGCGCTTAACAACAAATGACAACATCAACAAAGAGAAATTATAATTTATATGCTTTCTGGGTAGCTGGGACTCTTCTCCTCCTCCTGTCTTTCTTCTTCTTGGGTCTCTTTCCAACTGGGTCAACATGTCGTATGCGCAATGCGAAATTCAGCAGGCGCCCCGTGATTCGTGACTCACGCAAGACAAGCTGAAGCTTTGACACTGACAGTGTCCATCACTCACGACCCCAAAACTGGAGAGAAGTGGGTCAAAATTCAAAGAAAAATGATAGGTGATGAGTTGTGATGAGTTTCTGTGAACGATCTGCTCTATATTTGAGTCTAAAGAACAGGAAATACCTTAAGATCAAGTCTCTGGAATGATATTTAAACCTTTTTGGCTTTCTCTATATATTTATACTCAAAAATCAACCACATTTCCTGTCATTTTAAGGGTCTCTCCAGCTCCAACTTCAACTCCAGCTCCAACTTCACCTCCCGAGACTCAAGTGACAAAATGGCCATTTGCTGGGCATCGCAAATCGATGGATGCTGGATATATTTTTTTATGGCTATATACACACACATATGAAAATCAATTTATATGAAATGTTCCCCCTACCACGCCCCCCTTGCAAAAACAAAGGCGGCGAGAGCGAACAACAAAAGCCATATTAAAAGGCAGCTCGAACGGACCTTCTGCCTTTTTCGCCAATCAAGTGCGCCTCGCTCCCTGCTCCCTGCCCATCCCTGCCCATCCCTACCCCACCCTACTCCCCCTCTCAACCAATGAATAAATGGCAACTGTAAATGAAAACAATTCAAATTAAACATGGTCGGGGCCATGTGCTTGAAAACTGCAACAGCGGCAGGAACTTCAATGGACCGACGAGCGCCGGAGATGAAATGCGAAACAAAAAAAAAAAGAATCAGCAAGTGTACTTCAGGCTAATATCACAAACGCAATTACACGGACTCCCTCTCGGGGGAGGGGTGTGCGGGATATGTATATGTATATATATTTTTTTTTGTTCTAACGAAACAAAAGCAATTGCCCGGCGGCGGCCAGTTTGGTCCAGTCCCAGAGCCACAGCCAGAACCAGAACCAGAGCCAACTGCCAGCTCACAACGCCCGACTCCCGATTCCCGACTCCCGGCCGAGTCCCACGGGGCTATTGGACATTGTGGGCCATTCAATAGATGGAAACACAGGCACACTGGCACACACGCACACCCTACACACTGCACGAAAAGGGGGCACAAAAAAATATTTAAGAAATATGTAGGTACAAAAGGAATAATTAGGAAGTAGTAGAATTTATTAGAAATAATTGAAAAATATTTAGAATCGCAAAAAATAACTGAGAACACACAAAAAAATATTAAAGAAATAAGAAAAAATATAAGTGCAAATAATTTGGAATAATTGGGAAAAATAGCCATTCATTTTTGAAAATATTTTGAAGTGCGAAAAATAACTGATAAGAGATCACAAAGGGAACCTTCTCTCTCCTATAAATTTTACAAAATATCCTTAAACATTTTTATACAGCAAGTTAAGCTATTAAGTCTACTAATAAATATATAAAATAAAGCAATATATAAATGAGATGCAAGAAAATATTTAAGAAATATACAAAAATAAGGAGAAATAAGTTCAAATATTTAGGAATAATTGGGATTAAGTAGTCATATTTATAAATTTTTTTAAATATTTCTAAGTGCGCAAAAAAAGTAACAGACTACAAAAGGAACTTATATCCTCCATAAATTAAACTAGCAAATTTACTAATTAATAAGTAAATTTAAGCAATATGTAATCCAGCTTAAATCAAGACCTAAACCTATTACTTTTTCGCCACAACTCTCTAAAAACCCATTAAGCCTTTCTTTACAAACCCAAAGTTTTTTCTCTTTTACCTTTTTTACTCTTTTTTTCTTTAATATATTTATGAAACCAAATATTTTCTTGCAGTGCACACACACTTGTTATAGGCAGGCCACTCGAACTGGCTGGGCTTTTGTCTCTGCTCCGGCCCTGCCCTCCCCCTCTCAGGTAGCCACAGGCAGAAGTTAGTTTGTACTTTTCTCGTTTTCGCCTTGTTTTTTTTCTGCTATCCTGACTTGGCCCTGCGGGCAAGTTAACGGAAGCTGGCAATTTAGCTGCTAAAAAGGCCGAGGCCAAGGAATTGGCAATGGTCCCGCTGGGAGGAAGGTGGCAGCCGCCGCAAGTATATTGAGCAGCGATTGAAAAATCACTGGGTCTTGGGCTTTAAGCTGTGGTCCCTCGATAAACTCGATTGAATTTAAATAAATAAATATATATAGACTATATAGTATATAGACGTGGTATTTAGTTTCGAAATGTTGCCCATTTTCCATTTCGATTGCCAGGTGACATTGTGCTTTAGTTGCCATTATTTTCGCAACTTCTCTCATTTCGCATTTGTCGTAATTTGCGCGCTTTGTTTTAATTAAAATTCAAATGCGTTGCAATTTCATTAATTACCAGGCACACTCGCACACACACCATGCACACACACACAGGCACGCAGGACTAGACATAGACATAGACAAAGCGTGGCTGCCACTTGCAGCCATTTTATAGTCGGGGAGGCTTTTGAAAATGGCGCTGACGTGACTCGCCTCGAGTTCCCAGTCTCTTGATGCACTGGCAGAAAAATTTAACCAGTTTCTGTATAATTTGTAATTTTATTTTAATATTATATTTAAAACTATCAATACTTTACGGAAGAATTATACATTTTTAGGGGAATTTTAATGAATATTTCTATAAAATTAGGCATTCAACGGAAATATCATCAGTTTTCAGCTATAACCCATTGGGAATTAAAGTAAATTATAGTCTTTGGTTTGCTAAAATGCGTTTAAAATTCCAAAAATATCTTAATTTAAAGGAGAATTATAAAGATATTTTCTAATAAATCTCTTAAATTTCTTTGATAAGACTTTGTACCATTTTCTGTCAGTGTTTGGATGTTGCTGCTGGCCATTGCATGCCAGGAGCGAAGCGAACCGTGAAAGCAAACGCATTCCCATCAACTAAGAGGGGCGCCCCTCCGCCTCCGCCTGCGCCTCCGCCTCCGCTTTTGTCTCCGGTGGCGCCGCCGTTGCCGCCGCCTGCTCACCCAAGAGCGGTGAACCGCATTCGCACGGAGCGTGTCCGGCAATTTCACCCCGGCTACCAGTGTGTGTGTGTGCTAGAGTGTGTGTGTGCGTCAGTCAACAATTCAATTAACGTGTTGATGATTTTGTGGCATGCAACATGGCGAAGCGAACGAGTTGCAAATGCGCCCGAGAACCCCTGACGATGCCTCGTCCTCATCCCCATCTCCTCCTCGTGCTCGTGCTCAGCTACAGCATTTTAATGAGCGATTGATTGCCCCGCCCCACCTACCCCTCTACCTCTCTACCCTACACTGACTGCACCAATTTGTCAATTAGTTTGCCAATTGTTGGCAACACTTTTCACTTTTCCCGGGGCTTTTCCAGCGAAGTTCGCGGAAGCCGCAATTAAACAAATGCCGCGTTGATGCTCTTGCATTGCCAGCGGCCAGAATGCTTAACACTTTCAATTAAACGCATTAATTTTATGGGATTATGCCCGTAGATATTCGCAGATACTCGCACCCACAAAACGGGGCCAGTGTCCCATCGTAGTCATCGTCGTCGTCTCCATCGTCTCCATCGTCGTCGTCCTCGCATATCAAATTTAATTTGCTCATTTGCCCTAAGAGCTTTTAATGTGTCCTGGGTGGCCTCGAAGCCTCTGCCCCTGGATACGGTATAGGGGAAACAGGGGGGATGGGAGGAGTGCGTGCCTTACCTAGCAAAAATGCGCCCCTAATTAAATTCAATATTAAATTGAGCAAAACGCAATTAACTCAAAAGGCGCACACCGAGCAGACGGCAGATGACGATGGCCACAACTGGCAGCGAGCCAGGTTCATAGGCCAGGGCATCCCCATCTTTATAGCCATCGCTACTCCCCTTCCTAGTGGCAAAAGCAGTCGCACTCCCAGTCCCATTCCCTGTTCCAATCCCTTTCCCATCACCATTCAGCGGCATAGTCATGATACGCAGACATACAGCTGCGGTCAATGGAATAAGTCTGTTGTTGTACTACAAAAGAGTGGCCCAGAAATCCCCAAGTTCGAATTTAAAGGTAAGCTGGAAGAGGCTATAAAGACTGCAAAAAAAGGCCTGCTAAAACATAAGAGATCTGGCCCTAGTTATTTCTATTAAATTAAATAAATGAATACAGAAGTGTTCAATTTAAGATATATATAAAATATATTTAAAATATAGAATCGTTAGCCTTTGTTTTGTATTTTTAATGAGTTTAATGAGTTCCTTCTCCCATTCTTCAAGCTTTATTTATTGAATAATATTTCAAAATTGAATTTGCAATAGTATTTGAATAGTATTATATAAAATTTTGTATATTATTTGTATTATATTGGTATTAAAGTAGCTTGCAGATAATTTTCCTAAAACTTTCAGTTCTATAAGCTTACCCTCAGCTGTTTCTTGAGCGTAAGCATTACGTATACGCAGCGTTTGCCACACAGACTGTGATTTGCCGCTCAGATACAGCGAAAAAGAGTGAAAAGGGAAGAGGGAAAAGGGGAAAGGGAATGGGTAAAGGAATGGAGAAGAAAACAGGGAGATAGAAGGGGGAGAAAAATATATAGAAAGAGGCAAATTAAAGAAGAAGGAAGGCACAACCTGGGTGGCAGCCATAAAGAACGCCCAGCCGCAATGGTGACAATTGACAGCAACTCTTTTTTTAACAGATCAAAAGATCAATAAGTACAGACAAAAACTGACAAATTTAACCAATAAACTAATTAATAATTTATTTTAAAGAACAATAAATAAGAAGTAAAATAAGAAATAATCTTACAACCAGAATATCTGAAAAATAAACACTACAAACGCAACACCCATTTGAGCGCCTATAAATTCCTTCACCTGTTCCTGCTTTAAGCCACAAGTGCTGTGACACCCACTGTGGCATGACACCCCCTCCCACCCACTCTACCTACTGTACCCCTCGATCCCCTGTGCCAGGTTTCAGCCTTGTTTATGAGCCGCTGACTAACTCCACGTTCCGTGGGGAGTCGTTGTCGCCGTTGTGGGCGTCGGAACAAAATCGAAGGACAACACAGGCGGCCACATAGATAACAATTAACAAGGTTTGCCAGTTGCCAGTGGAGTTGCCTAACCCCTGACCCCTCAATGCTGCCGCCACATTGTTCAAAAGCGGCGACTGCTGCTGCTGCTGTAGCTGCTGCTGCTGCTGCTGCTGCTGCTGCTGCTGCTGCTGTGTAACCCGGCGGCTACGTTTTGGCAATCTTAGATGTCGGCAAACATTTCGTGTGCGTGTTGCTCCCCTCGGCCAGCATGCCCCGGCTCCCAGTTAGCAGCCAGAATGTGGGCACACTGCGAGAAATATATACCAAAAAATGCTATCAAAAGGATCTGCCAAGGGAGATTCCAGCTTTGCTCTAAAGTTAAAGAGCTTAAAGCTAGTTAACCTTTGATTTCTTTGTTTTAAATTATTTATACATTTTTTTTAAATAAAATATTTCATAATGTTTAATATTTCATAAAACCCGTCTTCGTTTCTTTCAGTGTGTCCTGTCTCTGGCCTGATCTGATGTGTGCCAGCGATAGCAGTCTCAGTGCAGCCCACAAGCGATGCTCTCGACACATGCAAAGCAAAATTAATGTCTGTTAATGTTTTGTAACCATCGCACTTACCCCCTTTACCCCTTGCCTAGACCCTTATCCTACCCCTTGCTGTACCTCTTACCCACCTCTCCTTACCCCTTTCCCCAACCCTTCTCAAAGAGCAAGCGAAGCAAGCAACCAAAACTTTAGCCACGGCCTGCAAAGTGCTTAATGTTTCATAACAACACAACCCAGGAACTGACGAACTGACGAACTGAGGAACTGAGAACAGGGAGGGTGGTGGCAGGACTTCAAGTAGAGTCTGGGCAGGACTCACAACAGACAGGGGGCGGGGCTGGAACAAGGTGACAAAGGGGATGGCAGAACAGATCAAACGACATGGCTGCAATCTCACTTGCCGTGTTTTCTGTGAAATACACAAACTGAGCCTCAGAGCCTCAAAAAGGAATCAATAAACTTAAGGATTATATTTATAAATATTTTAAAATATCAAAAATAGGTAGATATTTATTTATAAAAATATACAAACTGTTCTCTATTCAAGATTTTATATATCTTAATCAGAGAACTTCCCTGTAAAAGCTATAAAATCTGCTAAATCAAAAGAGAATTGCTAATTCTTTTACAACACATCAAAGATGCAACAGTTACAAAGGTTGTAACTGCCCCATCGATGAGCTAATATCGTGTGGCAGCCCCATCAATCTGCATCAGCCACAAAGGCGAAGGCGAAACCATGCATATTCATTGACCACCCGCACTTGGCACGTTCCGCAGCTGAAATGTCCAGCAAATATATATATTTGTATATATATATATATATGAGGATATATCGAAGCTACACCAGGCACGTAGCGGTGGGAGTTGCTGTGGCAAAATGCTCAACTCAATTGCAATTACGGGAAATGTTAGCTTATAATTTGATTAAACTTTTCAATTACAATATGCAATGAAGTTGCTCACTCGCCGGCTACAGCGACGTCAGGTACGAGGGCGCGCCGCCAAAGGAGGCGTGGCCGGGACGGGGAGCGAGCTGGCAGAAGGAGACTCTGTCCGGACTGCTAATTCCCACAATTACAATTTGCTGGCAAGGCAATCGGGAGCAAGAGACCTCCCAGACCGTAGCGAAAATGGAGGAAAAAAATTAAAGTTCCAGGGATTCGAGCGGCAGAGTAGACGCACTAGTAAATACCCTAACTAAACACCTAGAAATATTAATACAAAATAGTGCTGTCCAGCTAGTATACCCCTCTAAGAGGAAAAGTGTATTGAAATTAAGTTGCACCTGCACCAGCTAGGGACCTGCAGGAGGGAGGGAGGAACTCACTCGGCCAAGGGGCTTGGCCATGCGCCAAAGCTCCAGAATGAAGCATATGCCAAGGCCTAGACCTGCAGCTCTGCAACGCTTCTTCTCTTTTTTTTCCTTCTCCCAGCCGCCGCTGTCTGCGTGTGGTTCATAATCTTAAATTGCCAGGACGGGACCAGGTTCAGGTTCGGCTCGACTTGGCTTGGCTGGAACCCTGCCATGTACGTGCTCATGTGTGCAATGCGATAGAATTTCCCTGCTGCAGGTTAATCTAAATTAGTAAAATATACACGCGGAGCCAGCCAGCAGCAGCAGCAGCAGCAGCACCGGCATCGGGTTTAACCAACTCAAAGGTAAATAGACAACGTCACCGTCGCGACGTTGCAGCATCAGCAGTGAGCAGAGTCAGAGTCAGAGTCAGAGGCAGAGTCAGTGGCAACAACAACCACGACATCGTCAAGCGTCGACAACTCTTCAGTTTGTTTGTTGCTGCCTCTGCTGCTGCTGCCCCTCGGATGCGGTTGTGGATGCAAATGGAGCCAGGGAACTGGGACCGGGACTGGGTCTGGGTCTGAGTCTGGTACTGGTACTGGTACTGAGGCTGCCTTGACGCTTGACGTTGCCATCGTCATCGTCAACGTTGTCGTTGTCGCCGGCCCATGCAAAAACCAAAGTAAACTTTAAACAAAACTTGGCACAAAGCAGCCTCACGTTGCGGGCTATTTGTTTGCCAGAGATGCCCAGCAGTAAGCCGTGACTTTTGTAATACTCTAAATGAGAGTTAACAAAAAAAAAAAGTGATGGAAATATTACTATAAACTAAAATAAACCAAGAACTGAAGTATAACCAAGTTAACAAGCTTAAGAAAGCCTGAATAAAATCCATAAATGTCACAAAAGAGGGTAAGGGTAAGGTTAGGAGTCACCCCATTACGTGCTGACCTTTGATGGGAAATCACAATCACAGTTCCCATTCTAAAGTCACGGCTTCCACTCACTTCCGGCCCCTGGTCTTGGGTTACTTTACCCATTTTTAAGCCGCTTTGCTTTCACAATCACGTTACAATAACAATCGCAGCAGTACCTATACCGAATATATATATATATATATAGATATATTCCCATATATACCTCAGCATCTCTATTCGCTTTCTGGCTTTGCCTTGCTTTGCTTTGCTTTTGCTTTTGCAGTCAGCGGGCAACGAGCATAAGAGGATTTTCATTAAAGCGCATAAAAATGCGCCCCTCCTGCGGCAGTTGCCATTCTTCTTATTCTCCGATTGTGGGTATCTCCGCATGCCGATACACAGGGAGAAAAAAGGGGAGGAGGGGGAGCTGGAGCTGAAGCAGACTGTGCCCCAAAAGCAGGGGAAAAAAATCTATATATGCGAGCAGAGTCCCGTTCTGGCACTCGACTTCAGTCGCAGCCTCAGCAGGAAATGAGGGGAGGAAGACGCGCGTGCCCCGACATCAGGCGCTGCCTTGGCCTTTGGCCCCCCCTTTAACAACCCCCCTTCAACCTAAGCCCCTGGTGACCCCCCTTACAGGCCCCCACAATCCAAAAGTCACCCAAAAAACGCAGGCAAAGGTAAATACAGCTTCAATGTCTCTCATGCACGGCTAGAAAAAGCCTTGAAATTCAAGCAAAAATTCTCGCTAGTTAAGCTCAGCTTTTCTACATTTTTTAACTGTTTTCTTATAATTTTCTTGCAGTGTACTGCCAGGAGCGGATCGGAGTAATAGATGTCACAGATTAGTAGCAGCTGGCAGCGCCCCTGGAGTCGCAGTCGGAGTCGGGAGTCTGCGGCTCAGCCGTTGTCGCTGTCATTAAAAGTGTAATAAATATGACGCAGGCAGGCAGGCAGCAACTGTGTTGCATTTGCAACATGATGGGGAGGCAGTGGCAGAGGCAGAGTCAAGTACATCGTACGCTGTAGTATCACTTGCACGTACTTGTCACTCGACTCGGGAGCTGGTCTCCGCTTCGCTCCTGCTCTTGGCCAGGCTCTCCAGCTGCTGTTTCGGCCACGATTGCCCTTTGGGCTGCATGTCTCCTCGGAACAAGGCCTAGACAGCTTGTCAGCAGCTCGTCGTGGAGCATGAAGCATGGGGCAAGATATCACCACCCCCCGGGGTGGGATGCCAAAGACTTCTGCTTGACCTACGGGCTGCCTTTCTTGCCTCGCCTTGCCTCGCTGAGGCACATTACGTTCAGTCGGCTGAGCCGGGCTGAGTCCGTCCGCGGAGGGGACAATCACTTGAGTGCCCCGCCGCACTTTGCATAAAATTAATATCGGTTGGACTCCTCCTTCTCCTCATCCTCCTCCTTGGAAATGCTTCCGACAGTTCATTGCGAGTGTTTTAACGGTCGCCACATCCGCTGGGCAGCTTCTTTTCTTCTTTTTATAATTTTTTTTTTTTTCGGTTTGTCCGCTCGCATAATTCGCTCTCTTCTTTTTTTATGTTAACTTTGCCATTTCAAATATTTAATTTTAAAAAATAATTTATTCATTTCCGGCCAAGCGGGAGGCCCTTCCTGTTGATGACTTTCCTTTTGGCGTTTCCATTTGCTTTGTTTACGGAATCGCGAGGTGTTCTTTGGTGGAGGGAGGGTGAGGCGGAAAATGGAAACCAAAACCAAAACCGAAACCGAAAACCAAAACCCAAACCCAGAGCGATAACGAAAGCGAAAGCAAGCTGTAATCAAGGCGAAACCTCACCCTGGAGAATCTGTATGAATTACCATCTGTGGAAATGTAAGCGAGAGCCCGGTCAATATGAATTTAAATAAGGCGAGATATTGGCTAGAACCACTCAATAAGCTTCAAGGGAGAACCGAAGAAACTGATATCATTAGAACGATTTAAAAAGATAAGTTCTAATTCAAATATAATATAACCTTCAGTGAAAATAAATCCCATATTTATAACCACAACGATATTAAATCTGCTTGTTAACAACTTTGTAATGCCGCGTTTTTTTTTTGCAGGTATTTAAATTACATCAGCAAATTGCAGCGATTAAAATGACGCTTTTCCGCGTATAAAAAAAAAAACTGAATATCAATCAAAAGACACCTTGGCAGTCGAGTGATTAATGAGTACGTATTAACCGCGAAAAAGCTGCAGCGAATGGGTTAAATCGTAAAAATCACTCATACGCCATGTGGCACACACACGCACACACTTGACTGCAGCGAAATCAACCGAAAATTGATTGCACTCATTTTGGGCTCAGCTTAAAAATGCATTCGATTTAATTATCGCGGATAAATTTCAGGCCTGCCCCAGCCCCAGCCTAGAACCCAATCCGGCTACGAGCTCCCCCCAATCCGCGGCATCCGAAAAACCAATCCAATCAGCAGCAGCCGTCTATGTTGTTGCTGCAGTTAATTGTGCGGCTTTTTTGGCATCGAAACCGGAATGAATCGCAGTATATATATATGTATAGTAGGGGTATTCGATTATTCGAGTATTTTAGTGCGAAAAGTGTTCAAATTTCTGGCATTGTCTTGGGCTTTAAGGTAGCTCTCAGTTTGCTATTTTCAAATGTATTTACCCAAAAAATTTTAATTACGCAAATTTATTCCTAGTCACGTTTTTGGCATTGTGGCTTTTCGATTTTCCCCCCTCTCTCCTGTCTCTGTCTGCGTGTGTTTTATGTTGGAAAATGTTGACAATTAACGATTTAAATTGCGTATACGCCGCATCAGCCGCATGCAGAGTTGAAAGCATTTGAAAAAGTTTTTATTTTAATGAAATGCTCTCTCTCTCTCTTTGGCTAATAATAACTTTATGTGAGTGGAAATAACAACAGCAACAAATGAGCCATGCAACATTTTAATGAAGTCAAAAATATGTGAGATTTTATTAGTGCATTTTATTGTTTAAACATACTCGCATGTGGGTGGCTTAGTTCTCCTTTTGTTCGGCTGCCTTTTGCGGCCATAAATAATGCGTAATGAAGCCAGGGGAGTGAGGGGAGGGGGTGAGGGTGAGGGGTTATAGCCAAGCGGAGAGTAAATCACTTTGTTAAGCTTTTTCAAAGTGTTTTTGCGAATTTTACAAAAGTACCCCGGGAAATTGGGGTATATTGAGAACAGGTAAAGGGTTTATTTTAAAATATTTTATGAATTTATTTATTTAAACATTTTGTTTATAGTTTATATATATATTTTGCTACTTTTTAATACACTTTCTTCTTTTGTTACAGGGTATATTTGATGCTATCATCTGCCTTTGCTGATTTTAAACAAAATTTATTGTAAAATGTTGAAATTTTTGCTTGCACATGAGCTTTTTCTCACAGAATAGTTTCCAATTTATTTGTTTACTTGCACTTTATTTAATAATTACTATAAATTATTATTTTTCTATTTTTTTTACCTACTTTTTACTTCGCTTTATTATCTTTTTTACGGGGCAGTTTTTACAGAATAGTTTCTCATTAATTTTTTCCATTTTGTTTATAATTTCCATTTAACTTTTTAGCTACTTTTTACTCTTTTTTCCCCCTTTATACAGGGTATTTTTGATGCCATCATCTGCTATTACTGATTTTACACAAAATTTATGTAAAATGTTGAGCACTTTTGCGTGCATATGAGCTTTTTTTTTAATTAGCCTGCATTTTATTGCGTGCCCCCAAACCCGCCTTTTTCCACCTCATTAGCCGCTCCAAGGGGGGTCAGGGAACAGGGGACAGGGGACAGGGGGCAGGGGGCGTGGTGCTGCCACAACAATA
Organism: Drosophila watanabei; assembly: GCA_008042575.1. Lineage (NCBI taxonomy): Eukaryota > Metazoa > Arthropoda > Insecta > Diptera > Drosophilidae > Drosophila > Drosophila watanabei. The sequence continues at coordinate 151,946 of VNJS01008653.1, forward strand.
CATCATTTAAGCCTTCATTAGTTTATCGGCCAACGGCAACTGTTGGGCTGAAAGTTATTAGCGACAGTTTAAAATTAAATTGGCCCGGAGTTTTATTTTATTATTATTTTTTGCCCCGTGTTCCGTATTTTTTCAGAGCGCTGTTGCTGTTGTTTCGCTTGTTAGCATATTCATTTGAAAGTTAATGAACTCGTCAATTAATTTTCCATTGTTTGAGCAGCCGCTGGGCAATGACAAATAATTCAATATTAATATCCCGCCGGCCTCTGCAAAGACCAAAGGGTAGGGACTGTGACAGTGGAGAGAGTTTCGGGCTTAAATCATTCACGGCCGAAGAGACTTAAAGTTGAGTTTTATTTCCTCAAGAGCAAGTTTAATTATGGTTTATCGAGGCGAAATGCGAGTTGCAAGCGAAAGACAAACACCAAAAGTTTACACAGGCGGCAGAAGGTAAATATTAAATATGGAATCTATAAAGACAGGACTAGCTTTAATATTAAGAAATAGTAAATATGAAATACACAAAGACACAACTCTACACTGAATTTAAAAATGAAATTTACTTTCAATATTTAGTAACTTTCGTGACATTTGTTAACGAAAACAGGCGCAAGCATATGTTAGTTTTCTTCTAAGATTTAAACTCTTTATTTAACTTTTTTCTGTGTTTAAATGAAGCCTGAAAAACATATTTTGAGTATTTTCAATCTTATTTCTCGGATTTTCAGTCTTACATCAAGAATTTTAGTCTTTTTTCAGTCTTTGATTAAGATTTTTGGTTTAAACTAAGATTCAATTTCAAGAATGCAAAAAATCCTGAATATAAATTTTTATATTTAATTATTTAATTTTTTTTTTATCAGTGTACCTTGAAAGCTAAGTTTTAGCTTGCATAATTATTTTTTGTTGGGCCTTAAGTGGGTGTGAAGTTTGGTAACTATAAACCACACTTCAAAGTTAATGTTTGGGCTTTCTTTTAAAGTCAAAAGTTAGCAGATTTCTCTAAACTAAGCACAAGTTTATTCAAATTGAAATTTAATGACCTTTTTTTCAAGCTAAATATATATTTCCTTGTAAATATATATTTCTTACTTCCTAGTTATTTGTTAAAGAAATGTAACATAAAATATTCCCAAATTTATAGTCACTTTATTAGATATCTTCTATTTTAGGATGTTTAGGGAAGATATTTCAAATATTTTTTAAGAGCTTTTTCCCAGTATTTATTTGTGATTTTCTCAGAAAACCCAATAAAATGGGAATGTTTCTGCGGGGAAAACTGGAACTTGCTCCTCATTATTATTCGGGAGTCTTCCCAGCGACTCTTAATTCTCAATCAGATGCTCATACAGGGTTTCTTCATCCCTCCCGTTCCTCTCCTTTACTCCCCCCTTGGTACCCCCTTTTCACTCACATAAAAACCACGCAATTTGCTACACTTTTAACACTTGCACGGCTCAATGAAGTGCAACGAGACGCACTCAACTAACCAAAGCCCCCGCCAAAGCCACCGTCCCTGGAACTGGAGGCTGCAGCAGAAAGAGAAGGGGAAGCAAGGGGAGAGAGGGGAGTATATAGAGGGAGATATAGAAGCACAGACCAAGAGTCAGGGGGCAGAAGAGGCTAGAAGAAATGGAATCTGAAATGCTTTTGCTTTTTGCAGAAGCGAGCAAGCAATTCAAACCAACCGAAGGCCGCATGATTCTGCGGTTGCCCCACTCTCAGCATCCGCACCCCACTCCACACCCCACTCCACCCCCCTTGGCCACCACCCATGGTCAGTGTAATCGAATCTCTGCTTCCATTGCAGCTCACCCCTCGTGACCCTCTCTCTCTGCTCTGCTCTGGGCTGGCTTTTATTTGCCTGGCTTTTCATTTGGCAGTCAACGCTACGCTTTCGCGCTTTTCAACGTTAACGACTACGTGCCGCAGTTTTAACTGCCTTTTACCTTAGCATTTCCCCCCTGCGTCCCTGTGCCCCTTCTGCTGCTGAAAGCACCCTTTTGGCACCACTAGTGACCCGCCTGCGGTCCGCAAGCAATTCAGGAAAAAAAGAGAAAAAATTACAGCAAAAAAAGGCGGCCTCAAATTGCAGCAAAGAAAGATACAGATACAGATGCATATAAAGATACAGATACAGATGCAGATAGAGGTGCAGATACAGATATATCTAGAGAAATTATATTCGAAACAGAGAACTTGCCATAAAAACGGCGCCTGCCCCCAGCTTCCAGCTTAAGTGTTTTGCGTTAAAAGTCCACATTAATAGCAAACCCCGAAAACAAAACATGAGGGAGGAAAAATTATAAACTAACCCAAAAACAAATTCGAATTGGAAGTAATTAACACATGCCTGCTGTGGCCGAAGGTGGGGCAGACAGACAGACAGGCAACAAATCGCTGCAACTTATTAACAGTGGCTCCCCCTCTATCCCGAAGCCCATTTCCATTTCCATTTCTGGAGGAAAAAGGGCCATCAAAATGCTGCCTGGAAATTAATTTGCGTGTGCGTGTGCGTGTGCGTGTGTGCTTGGGGGACTCCCCGATGGGACACTCACACACAGAAAATACAGTCATTGCTGTTAGTTACCTGAAGGGAAAAATACAACTTTTAGCTTGGCCAAAAGTTGAGCATAAATATTATTTTTTAAGTTCTGTTCAGGCTTTGTTCAGCACTTAAGTCCTTCAAAGGGAAACTTTACTTGGCAAAGTGCAAATAATGTTTTCTATTCATTTTACACTTGAACAAGAAAAAAAAGGTAATATATATTAAACAGAAACATTTATTATCCATTATTTTATTATAAACTAAAAGTATTTTTAAGGCAAAACTAACATAAAGCATAAATTTACTCCACAAATTCTCCAACTTCTGGTTCATCTTTCAGTGTGTGTTTTTCGGTCTCTTGTAATGGGCTTCTGAATACCCAAACTCCCCCTCTGACTCCATGACCCCTCTAATTTTCTTCATTAACACACACACACAGGGCCCCAGTCAACCCACACACACACACACACATGGCAAACCTGGCCACGACAAAATGCTTTAATAGTTTTTCCTTGCCTTTAATTTATGGGAATTTTCAAGACAACTAACGAGGTGGCAAGCAGGGAGCAGGGGGAGCAGGGGGTGCCAGGGGGGCTAGAGGGGAACACACATTGTAAACGAGCCCCGGCGACAATGCCACTCGATTTGTCACCCTCTTCCTACAAATTTATTTCGTTGGCAATGAAAATGGCTTTTAAATGAAGTTCTGGAAGGGAAATAAAACCGAAAACTAACTAACCAAACATTATTTCAGGTTCAGAGAGAGAAATAAGAGGAAAATGTGAACTACAAGTAAAGGAAAATACATAAAATTATAGAAATAGTAAAAGAAAACCCCATAGAAAAAGTATATTTCGAGTTAAGCTTGACTTTAGGTTTCTGCCTCAAAGTAGGCAATGCTTTTGACTCACCAAAAGCCGGGTATTCAACGATTTTCTCTCTCTGTGTGTGCTGCCGTTGTAATCGCACCTCAGCTGCGGCATAGAACAAAGCAACATTTGGCAATTAAAATACCGCCGGACGGCGGCTTTTCACAGGTGGCCACAGGTGGGCAGCCAGACCGCAGAGGAAAAGCAGGTCGGTCTGAGAAATTGCATTTTCATTGACTCAATTGGGCAAGTGCGCAGCTGAGATATTGAGCGAGCAAAGCCGCAGGAAAATGTCGGAGGGAAAGCGGAAAAGCGGGAAAGTGTTGCAACATCGCAGCATAAGTCAACACTAATTGCAATTTGCTGCCAAAGAGGGATAGAGGGGGGGGAGTGGAGAGGAAGCCGAGTGAGAAGGACAACGAGCACAAACGGAACTTTGCCATTTTCAATCCCAAAGAGAGAGCGTCAGGATTTTTTCAGTTTCCCCGCTGAATGGAACGAGCAAATGAATGACGGACTAAATGAATGAATGAGTGCCGAGACACACACTGAAAGCACTCATAAAAGGCATACAGAGGAAGCAGCACTCTAAAGATAAACACAAAAAATAACTGCGGGCAGTCTGCATTTTTTCCAGTGCACAGAGACGCTGGCAAATTTAATTTGCACAGCTCAATGCGAATAAGAAGAAGTGACAAGCCAGGAATTCAAAACCAAAGCAGAGCCAAAGGAGCCGCAAAATTCTGCTCGATATAATAGTGAATAATTGGTGAAAAATTAGTGAATAATTAGTGAATAATTTGAACTTGAATCTGACATGTATTTTATACCCAAACAGAGCCACAGATTTGTTTTTTCCGCAACGAAACGAATGTTTTCGTGACTAAAGCTCAGGGTCGAGTCGTAGCACGAATATAATCAGAGCTCAGAGTACCCCTGAGTGCAGTACTCATTCACGTGAATCATTCGAATAATTTACGAGTATGTATTAAGAGTTTCCCACGAGTATGCATAATGAACTTCAGTGTTTCAAAAACCATTTAAAGAAAAACAAAGAAAACTAGGAAATATTATATATATTTTTGGAAGAGCCAAAATCTACAGATGAGAGCCAGGACTTGGTCTTAAACCAGGACCAGGGACCAGAGGGTAAACAATATAAAAGCAAACAAGATGAAATGCAAAGAAAATAAAAGAACCCCAAGCAAAGCCAGGAAAAGGTAAGGCAAATTAATTGAAATATGCTTTTGTGCAAAGGGGAAAATCAGAAATAACTCACATGGAGTGCAGTTTAGGCTATAAAATCGTATATTTATAAAAGTGTTTACTAATTTCCCACTACTGTCTACCTTGAATAGACCTCTTTGGAGCCATAAATTACCTCAAAAGAGCACTGAGCCGCAAAGGAAGCCATCAGATTGACCGACCAAAGACAATTTCCTTGCCTTTTCTGCGGTCAGTTTTGTTTGAGATCATAAATAACAATTTAAATTTTATAACGTAAACTAATTGGAGCAGCAGCAGCAGCCGCAGCAGCAGCAGCAGCACAAGCGATGACGACAGAACCTGGCTCTTTGAAGTGCCTTGCAAGCAACAGCTGCTGTTGCCCCAAAAATAGCCATAATAACATGACTCGACATCGATGCCACGCGGAGGACGGCGGTCAACCACTTCCACTTTTCGGGCTGAGAGACCACTTCCATATGGGAACTTGGAGCGGTTCGCGTGGGCGGCGCTTGTTTTGCCAAGAGCCAAAAAATAGATATGCTCTAAAAGGAACTGGCCTCAGTTTCGAGGAACCTATAAAAGGCCACGACAAATCACAATTTGTCTGGCCACATTCATGGCCCGGCTCCTCCGCCTCGTGTTGCATATATTAAGCTGTTATTTGTATTGTCAACCTGACAGCTTCACACTGTCAATGGCTTATTTAATTCCGATTAATCTAAGGTGAATAACTATTAATCTCAAGCACTAAATCCAAGCCAGAGTTACACCTGCTTTCCCTTAAAGGTCAAGTTACTTTTGGCCCCATTTTCGCCTCAGTGTGAGCCCGTTCAAAGTTGAAAGCCAGACAAGAAGCTCCTTCTGGTGGCTCTTAAGGGGGCGTGGCAACTACCGACTGCTGCTGCTGCTTCTGCTGCTGCTGCTGTTGGTGCAAAATGCTTGCACAAATTAAAAAGTAATTGCTTGAGAAAAAGTCAGAAGCAGAAACAGAAAATATGCAACAAACAGCCACTGAAGAATGCTGCAAGTGGAGGGGAACGAGCCCGGCCGAGAGTTTGTGCAGTTGAAAGGTTTCGAGTTGCTAGCTAAAAGCCAAAAAGTCATCAACTTATCGTTGTTTTTCGGCAGACCCAGAGACCAGACTAGGGTAAGGGTAACTGTGGCACAATAGAGCCCAAGTTGCAGGGTGTCTTGCTGCACTGTTGCAAGTTTGGCGGCGGGTAACTGCCAAGCTCTGATGCTCGGGGGAGCAATTAAATGCCAGGGAAAAGTGATGAATCAAACGGGGGAGCACAGCAACTGAGACTGGGGAAAGAATTGGAACTGGAATTGGAAGGCCAGGAGAAGCCATTAGGGAATTCCCCCGAGAAGAGAGAAAACCAATGCCAGTTTTTGGTTTCAATTGAGAGAAGCAGGCTGAAAGCAGCTTGAGAAATCATAGATCTAAAGGATACACGATACAGGAATAGGTTTAGAATTTATAAGAATTTATGAAGGGTAACTAAGATAATTAATTTATTCCCTGTTGCCCCTCCTTAATTGTATTTCACTTTGGGGAACAAACTAATTGTGCCTTAGTCACTCTCCCAAAAAAAAGTGGATAAAACTCTCAACTATTCCCGGACTCAATTTGCATTCACTCAGCCTTGCTACGTGCCCCGCTTTGTTAATCTCTCATTCAGCCGGAGAATGCTTTGAGCTCAATTGGTTGTGAATCCTTTTGTGCATTCCTGTGATGCGCATTAAGGACATCGGGCTTCGCATTTCCGCCTAATAAACAAAGTGTGTAATTCGGAACTATTAGCATTCCCGTCCATTGCGCATTTCTTGGGACATTCCGCTTTAATTCCAAGCATTCAGCCTGGAAAATCACATCCATAACCCGACTTCCCGCTGCCAGCTGACCAGCCGAACGGGTCTGAACATGCAAATTAAGTACAGTCTCGAGTCCTGCCACTACACAAAGGACACTCATTATGCACTTTCGCGCTCTGTTCTCTCTAAACCTTTTTTTTTGCATGGATTATTTTATAATTTTTTAAAGGCAAACTGCATAGTTTCAGGCGCCTCGCCAGCTCCGAGGCAAAAGCAAACGAAACGAAACAAGAGCAAATCCAACCAAATGGAAGCTGCCACCATTTTATCACATTGACACGCCACCCTGTTGGCCCGCAGGATGCAGGATACTGGCTGCAGGATGCTGGATGTTGCGGTTATGCAATAAAATGTAGCATTTTGCTTTCGGTTTGCCAGAAGCAGAGCCCCGAGCCCGGGTCCAGAGTGCTCCGAGTTGCATATGTGCAACAATATAGCTGCCAACCGCTAGGTAACTCCAGCCATTACTGCCACTGTTCCACCAACTGTTACTCCCGACACTGAAAGAAATTTCGGAGCATTTTTAAAATGTGGGATTTGGGGAGGAATATCGTTTAGCAGCAAAGCCTGTCTGGGAAATGAGCCGAGGCTTCCTCTCGCTTCTCTCTCTTTTTTAACTCGGAGAGCTTGTTTTTTACCTCTCCGGAGTCTGGAGAGGACAAAACTGTTCTACTTGAAAGAGAGTTTAGTCACTTCTTTGAGCTTATTATTTTCTCTCTCACCAGAGCACAAAAACGTTCTGATCAGAGAGTTAGTCTTTAGTTAGTCTCTTTAGTTTCTTTTTAGAGTATTTCAATTTTAACTTTTTAACTTAGCTCTGAGAGAGATCTTGGAATTTTTTCTCTCCTCAGAGGAGAGTGAGTGTGCCTCTCTTTAGTTTCTTTTTTGAGTATTTTCTAATTAAATTTCTACTAGCTCTAATTTCCACCCAATTTTTTCTGCAAGTGCACCACTGACAGTGCAACTTAAGCAGTACTGCCGCAATTTGTTGCAAGTCAGTTGCTCGAGTCCAGGACTCGCACTCCCACTCCTTCTCTAGGATTCTGTATAAATTTGTAGCTCCGCTTACACCACACACTCTCTCTCATTCTCTCTTTTCCCAACCCCCCTTGGACACGTTAAATGCGCACAGCTGCCGGGATTACCAGGCGGAATTTGCAAATGTAAACGCGGCGAATTAGTCGCGCCCCCGAACATTCCGAACACCCCTCGCAACACCCTCGCAGCACAGCGAGCCAGGGAGCTGGGGAGGGGGAATAGTAAACATATGAAAATCACACACAAATAAATGTAATAAAGAAAGCGGCATCTCAATGAGGGACGCAGGACGCAGGAGGCAGGCGGCAGGAGCAGGACAATGTCCCCTTGGCTTGTTGGTTTCCCTTGCCACATGCCACTCCCACCCCTGCCGCTGCCTCGGCCTTTGGTCCTGCAATGCAGCCTGCCAAAAATTTAACAGATGTCTCGCATTAGATGCGCTTCACTCGACCCCAGAGACCCGCGAGCGGTGAGCCAATGAGCCACTGCCTGCACAGTGGGCCAGGCAGGCAAAAATACGAACTAGTGCAGAGTCTGGGATGTGGGCACCCCTGCTGTAAGATATAATAATTATACAATAATGATTCAAGAACTTAAAGAAAGCTAAGAAATCTTAAAATACTGTTAAAATTTTACAAAAGAACTTAATTTCTCTTCCTTAAAAATTCTTGCTTATATTTTTTTCGTTGCAAATATTCTCTTTCCCATCCACTGTTCCAGTGCGGGTGGATGGACACGGGAATGGGATCAATTTCTCGGCTCGCCCGGGAAACGGCAAACGGAATCGAAACAAATCGTCAGCGAATAAAGCAAATCTAAATATTAATGTGCGACCCAATGAGTTGGAAGCGGGCGGAGTTGGCCACTGCTACCTGCAGCTGGAGGGGATTCGAGGATTGGATTGGAGGATTGGTTCTGGACGGAGCTCGGGGACCGCGAGATAAGCCACAGGACAGCAGGTAGCAAAATGAATCGTTTCTCTCTCTTTCAATGTTTACTCTATTCAGGCGACACAATGCCCTGCCCCTTGTCTCAAGGGGTTGCTGGGCTACAGCCAGGATCATTGGGATTATAATGCCAATAAAAGGTAATTTAAGATAACATCGAGTGTTGAGCTATTTTTAAACGATTTTTTTTCTGCTTAAAACATTGAAATAATATTTCTAATATTTATTAGAAACCTATAAGGTCTTTTGCTTAATTTAAGCTCAAGTTGAGGAACTTTAAACCTCACCTATTTTGTTTATTAAGTGATTTTTAAATCATTTTTGTAATTATAAAAAGCACAGAACTTGCAGATTTGGTGTGAAAAATCTGTATTTCGCTTTGTTTCTGTTTGTGTTCATAAATCTCTAAAGAGGAGAGATGCTGCTCCAGCAGAAAGGAAGGGGAAGGATGTGGGACAGCCGTCGGCTGGAATTTCGCCCAGACATAAATATTTTTTATCACTTTCCGAGCGCTTCATCTTGGCAGGACATAGAGAAAGAGAGAGGGAGACGGGATGGGCTCTGCTCTTATCCCCGCCGTTTATTTCGTTGCATTTGTAATGAAGTCCTGAGTCTCGGATTCGGAACTCCAGCGAAGGACTAATTCAAATTTAAGCCATAGAAAATTAATTTTTTGCCACCCCCTCGAGGGGCGGAAAAAAGCTTTAGCTTTCGCTTTAGCTCGGCGTACTTGGTGGGTGGTTTCCGGCGAGGGTGAGTCTCTCGAAAGTAGACAAACAACGCTCGGCTTATTGGGCTTAGTTTGGCTTCAAGGTCAATTAAGGGCCGGCAGCCGAGCGTTAAAGAGTTTAGGCAAATTTTTAGCCAGGATCTAGTGTCCTTTTTTATGGAGATTTGCAGCATTAAAGTCTTGGAAGCATGAAGTATTAGGAAGCACTTTCTTAAGTAGTTTAAGATATATATATTTCTTTATATTATATTTATTTTCCTTATAGGAAAATATAGATATTAATAAGATAATTTCTTTAATTAAATGTTCCTTGAATTATCCTTAAAAAGAAACCTAATTTTTCCCCGTAATTTCCCTTTGTTTTCAGGCTAATCCTTTTCATTCCTAGGCCATTTCCCTGGGCCAATTGTCATGGGCCTGCCCTGCCGCCATAAGCCATAAATTTGTGCCAACTGACATTCCGTTGAGTCTTTAAGCTGACCTTCGACCCCCATTCCCAGGCCCATTCCCTGACCCATTCCCTGAACCATTCCTTGCTTTTTTTCCTGCTTTTCTGGGGGGGCCCTTTGATTAATTCTGGATGAGGACGACAACGTCGCTGTCGATGGCCCACAAAAAGTTAATCGTTAGTAATTTATGGCTCTCGGTGGAGGCAGACCAGGGGGCGTGCCCAGGGCCTAGGTGAGGCGGTACAGCAGAGTAATGCGAATGCGAGCCAGAAGACGATGGAGATGATGATGAAGATGGCATAAACTTTGACATTAAATATGTGAACACACACACAGACACACACAGAAAACCATTTTCATTTGTTCATAAATTATTATATGCCTGGCTTCGATTTAAAGTGAATTAGGAGCCATTTGATTATCGCCAGAGATAGTATTTCCTTGCCAGCAAGTGGATAATGCCGGGTTCTCCGACGACACAGACAATCGTCTCGCATCGAGGCATTCAACTGCGCCATTCCGAGTGCTGAATAAAACACCAAAAATGCAAAGAGAGAAGAATGTTGATGGCAATCCGAAGTGCTCCGTAACGAGCGTATATATCGGAGGCATCGGCGGGGCACACAATGCTCGCAATTGAAAATGCCACTCGATACCCGTGCCAGTTCATGGGCCCTTTCCCTTCACCCATTTCCCCGCCAGAACCAACAAATGCACTCAATTGCAGTGTCCACTGCAAGTGACCATGAAAAGAACTCTCTGGTCTTGACCGAGGGTCGCTCGAAGGATGAATGGATGGATGGAGGGATGGCTGGGGAGGCAGCACCACTTCGGGTTCAATGGAAGCAGAAAAGATGATACTGATTCGCCACCTCGTCTATCATGTTAATGCCCAAGGTCCAAAGTGGTTTCGAATTCATTCAGAACATGTCGTCGTTGTCGTTGTCGTTGTCGTTGTCGTCGCCTTCACAAAAGACGACATTCATTTAATTTGGGTTATTCTTAAGGCAAAACGACACGCTATCTTAAAAGTATATGGGAAATATAGTACAGTGTAGTGTGTAGAATAAAGAATATATAAAAATAAACTCTAGTAACTTTGAATACTTTGAATATAATTTAGCCCTCTAACATATCATTTTTAATATACAAAAAAACTAATAACTGATATAAATGATTAAAAATCATCTATTATATTAACAAAACATTTGCTCAGTGTATGTAGAATCAACAACTGTTTAAAATATTTTCTGTAGTACTGATTAAAGAGCCTTCAAAAATATTTCAGATAACCCTATCTCACAGTTTTTCAAGTGTCAGCTTCAATTACCAAGTAAGATAAGAACTTTATTGTTCAAGTTAAAGAAAGAAGGATACGATTTTAAATATTTCTTCTAAAGAGTTTGTTTTGAAGTGAGCTAAGAAACTTATCTCAAATGATTTCATTAATTATAAACCAGACATCATTAATTATCCACAAAAAAGTGATTAACCAAGGCTGTCTCATAAAGCTATCAAGTTCATTTCAAAGGACACTCGTAATGGTTTTAAATGGGAAGTACAAAAGTACAATATACTTGAGATTGAATCTGTTAAATAATCTCATTTAAAATGTATCTTTAATCACGGCCTCATCAGCATTTTCTTACAACCCTACACTTTAGTGGATTGTCCCAACTAGGACACACTAGGACACATCTTCTTCTTAAAAAAAGAGGGGAGAATAAACGATTAAAGGTACTCACTCTTGCACTCGTTGGCATCGTTGTCGGTGGCCCTGCCCCAGGGACGGTCAAAGTAGAAGGGCTTACAGCGCTCGCACTCGGGCCCGGCGGTGTTGTGCTTGCAGGCGCAGGTCATGGCCAGCTTGGCGCCCAGCTGCAGGCCGCTGCTCCCGATGGTCATGCGTCCAAAGTGCCCGCCCAGTGTGGCTCCTCCTCCTCCCGGTGAATCCTCATCCTGTCCATCGTCTTGGTCCCCTGCTCCCGCTCCTGCGCCCGCTCCCGCGCCGACAGTGGCCACGCACTCGGAGGCATGACCATTGCACTTGCAACGTCCGCCGACGGCAAAGTCGGATACGGCATAATGCTGGGAGACGGGCAGCGAAGGAGGTGGTGCGGCGGCACTGGTACTGGGCGTACTGGGGGGCGTGGTCTTGCCCGGCAGGCTCTTGGCCAGCGGCGGGGGCTGGGGCGATGTGGTGGCCGCCAGCTTGCTCTGGTAGTGCTTCTCGTAGGCGCTGCTGCTCTTGTGCTTGGAGTGGCGCTTGCCGGAGGTGGACTCGCCGTCGCTGGCATAGTCCAGGTGCAGGTCGTCGTCTAGCTCCAGGTGCTTCTTGGGCTCCTCGTACTCCTCGTCGTAGCCGGCATCAGCACTGTCGTTGTCCTGCAGGTTATAGTCATACTCGTCCTGCTCCCCATCCAGCTCTAGGTCAGGATCATCATCTTCGTCGGCCTCCCGGCTGCTGCCCATCTCGTCGCTGAAGCTGTTGGCATTGCGGGCCTTCAGCAGCTGCGGCGGTAGCTCCAGTCGGTGGAAGACCACCCGGATGTCGGTGGCCGTGACCCAGTCCTGCAGGACCAGCGAGGCGTCCAGATCGTTGGCAGAGGGACGTCCCTCCAGCGTATTGAAGGCAAAACGCTGGGCAGCTCCGCCGCCGCCTCCGGCACCGGCATCATGCTGGGCATTGATGCAGCGCGCCTCCTGCTCGTTGAACTTGGAGATCTTGGCCCGGTCCGGGCGGCCGTAGAACTTCTGGCACTGCGAGCTGTAGAACTGGAAGGGCTGCCAGGTCTGGCCAAAGTCCGAGCTCTTGAAGATGGCCAGGGAGTCGGGGCGCGGCGAGCGCGGGCAGAAGGAGAGCGAGATGTAGGTCAGCTCGTACTTCTTGCCCAGCGACAAGGTCAGGGTCACGTTGTCCGGCGGCGCGGAGTCGGGGTCGTGGGGCACATTGACCGCCCCCGAGCGCCAGCAGGTCACGTTGCTGGGATTGTTCAGGTCGGTCAGCGCACCAGCTCCATACCGCTGATGCGGCTCGCAGAGGCGGCACTCGCCGGCGCTGCCGTCGCGGAGCAGCTCGCAGTACCGCTCCGGCTGCTGGGCGCCGCACACGCTCGACGCCTGCACCGGATTCCCGTAGGCGGCGTTCACGAAGCTCGGCAGGCACTTGCGCGGCTTGCCCTCGAAGTAGCAGGGATCGTTGGCCGAGATGCCGCCGGCGGAGATGGCGGCGGGTCCAACGGCGGCCAGCGCCAGTATCAGTGGCAGGATCAGGCTCCTCATCCTGGCAGACTCAAGCCTGGTTGGGAGAAGGAATGTTTTGGGATGATGTAGACGGGAGAGGTCAAGCGACCGCCACAAGTCTCTCATATTCCGCGTTCCACTGAGTTTTTTTTTTGGGAATTTTCAAACCAGAAACCACATTTAAAAATTTTATTTTCAAAGGAATTATCATTAATATTATTTTCTTTTCAATGAAAAAAAAAATATTAATATAGAAAAATTTGGCTTATAAACTGTTTTATTCACTTTTTGTACAAGCAATTAAAGAAATACCTTTACTTCAGGCTTGTTTTGTCATCATTTAAATAGTTAAACTCAATTTCTAAGCAACTTTAATTATTTTCTATATGTTATTAAATTTTTTAAACAATTTTTCCAAAGTAAACTGTTGATTCACACCAAAATAATGATTATTTCACTTAAACATCAGCCATAGTGCCATGGAAATTTTTATTTAAAACTTAGTCTTAAATAGGTCAAAGTAATATCAATACTTTTCTGTTCAAAAAGTAAATTGAAATAGTCATAGACTTTAAAATTCGCACAAAAAATAAATCACAATTTCTGGAATGTAAAATCTTTTAACAAATATTTAGGTCTTTTTAATTTTAAAGCCACAGATTTAATCATAGAGATTTATTTCCTAATTTCCCTCTCTATAAGGTTTATTTTAAGCTTGATTTTATTTTTTAAGGAAATTTCACTATAAATCTAATAGGCTTTTATAAATTTTACGACTTTAATTCAAAATTTAATGAAAACCAGCAATGGTTAAGTGCAAAAAATGAATCTATAGGCGGAATTCCTTTGTGGTTTTGAGGTTTGAGTTATTTTTCCAATTTTTGTGCTCCATGGGGCGCCGTAATTAACTTCAAACTCGTTGGGAACTTTGGAATATCAGGACTTTTTACGGCTTTATTCCTGGTAAACTTTACGTACATTTGCTCGAATACGCGATACCTCGCACTTCACTCCACTTTACACTCTCTTTTCTATTGTTTGTTTCACTCTCTTGCTCTCTGTTTCAGTTCGAAGTTCCTTTTCGGGTCACTCACTCGCGAGGATCGGTTCGCGATCGCGATCGCGGTCACCAAAACAAACAACAACAAAAATAAAGACGCGGCGACGACGGCACTCGCGACGTCGACAGCAGCAGCAGCGGCAGCAGCGACGGCGGCGTCACTGAGTCTGTCACGGCATGCAACAGCTGCTCCTCCGTTCGTGGCTCAGTTCGGTTCAGGGTTTCCCTAATTCTCCAACTGCCAATTCTCAGTTATCAGTTCTCAGTCTCGGCTGCGGATTCTCAGTTCTCCGTTCTCCGTTATCCGGGCAGCGTTGCCACTCGGTCAACGGCCAGCGTGGTTCTGTTCGCAGCGGCGACGTCCTCGCGCCAACTTGGCCCAAAAGTGTCCTGATGCGCCGCTCTCGTCCTGGAGCGCTCTGTTCCGACTTCCGACTCGGTTTTCGGTCTCGGATTCGGATTCGGACTCGGTTTCGGTTTCACCTCCGGACTCGGTGTCGGCACGGCATGTTGCGGAGGCTGGTCGCACTTGCACTCTCACTCGCACTCGAACAAAAAGCAACAAAAAGGCACGACGCGCGCTCGTATTGGGGTTCGGGTTCGGTTCGTTTCGTTCTCGCTCGGAGTGGCTCGGAGCCGCTCGTTGTTCACCTGGCAAACGGTTGTTCGGTACTGATACGAGGCTGGAGAGCGTGATGTGATGCTAATGATGCCATGTTGCTGCTGCTGCCGTCGCACAGTGGGGCGGCGAGAGCAATGTCGGCAGAGGGAAGTTGTTGGAAACATCTGAAAGAAAATGAACACATGATTTATTCTTTAATAAAAATATATATAATGAATAACTAATAATGTTAAAGTATTTAGTTTATTAAGTATTTGACTATATTTCCTTAAATTTATATTGTTATATTTCATTTGGGTAAATCAGAATATAAAAATAATCAATTGATAAATCTTAAATGTATAAGATTTTTCTCTTTTGCTCAAGTACTGAATTTATTCATTGAGATTTTACCTATGTTGCCCACTGTGCACTGAGGGATGCTTGCTTATGAAATGTTGCTGCCCAGTCGGCAGCATATGTTGCTAGCTCTCTTCTATACCGCGAGCAACATGTGCTGCCTATGCCAATTGGTTTCCATTCAATACTTTAATATAATTTGTGGAGTGTCTACATGAAAAATAAAAAATAAAGTATATGAATTTATTTGTTAAGACAAGAGGATTGGATATTAGATTTTTCCTCCTAAGTCATCAAAAAATACTAATTCCAAAAGCTAATTTTAGTAGGTCAAAGTGAAAAACTAAGCAACTAGATTCAAATTTTATCAAACTTTGAACAAAACAGAAAGGAAACAAATTTAAATTAACTTTGCATTTTATAATTCTATTCTATTATATATTTCTTTAAAAAAAATGTATTTATTGTGGAATATTTTTTCTTGATAAAAATAAAAAAATGTAAAAACAAAACATTTTTAAAACATTAAGAATTTGTTATTATTTATTTAGACATTGCATTGAATATAACATATATATCAATAATATTAAGGCTTTTATTTTCAAAGAATGAGCTTCTCGTACTCATGTGGCTTAGACTGGTGTTGCCGCAACATTAATTTCTCAAGCAACTTTTGTAGCTGACTCTCTTTGGCTGGCTTCATTTAATGTTGCTATAAATTCTGCGATGTTGATAACGGACTCAATGGATTTATAAGAAAGGGAATCTGTCAAAATTTACCTTTTAAAAACTAATAGAGCGCCAGGTTTAGGTAGCTTATCGTATAATATCAGAGATTTCAAATTTTATGTATAGCTAACTATTCCGCATTGGCTCGAAAAGCCTTACGATCCCCTACCCTCGTACTTCGATCTCAAAACTTCCGCTGTCATGATTCCATGATTCCAGATTTCCATTCACAACTGTGAAACGCAGACAGACAAGGAGCGAGCGATGTAGCCTAAGTGCGTGAGAGCGAGAGCAATGGAGGCTGTGCCGTCGCGACGGAGAAGACACTGAGACGCCTGCGCAACCGATTTGTGCCTCCCGCGTGCGCCTCGCTGCCCGCTGCAACGCTTCCTGGGAAGCAGAAATCTTTAATGCCGCGAGCTTGCCCAGCGGCATGTCCCGTCCACCCAACTCCCAGCTCCCACCTCCCTGCGGCCACTTCATCGGACGCCCGCTGGCCAGTAATTTGTAAAGAGCGGCTTAAGAGGTACACTGAGAGAAATAATGATGACACAAGGAAAATATAAATTAGAAATTATATTAAAATGTATATATTTTGGGTTTAAAAATTCTATAAAAATAAAAACATTTGGGATATCAACGTTACTTAAATTTAAATAATTAGTTGTTGATATACCATTTATATTTTAATATTTACGGAAAGAGGTGAACCTTTTATATATCAATTTTAGTTTATATTTGCTCTTATTTTCTTTCAGTGTTCAAGGGGAACGTGCCGAGAGAGAGAGAGATCTTTTCCAGGGTTTTTGCGACGAAGCTTCCGTTCAAATGGACTTCACCTCTAACCGCACCACCCCCTCACTGGAAATCACTGGAAAAATTAATGTTGCGGGAATAAATAATAAAAATCTTGTAAGAAAAACCCCGAGCCCAAAAATTCTAAAATGAAACTAAGAGAATAAACAAAACATAAACGAGTAAATGGGGTTTTGTTTTGGAGTTCAACCACCTTTAGTCTTTTTATATCGAGTGCTGGTTAACTGATTTTGTAAACAAAGGGCCTACAAAAAAGTTAAGAATAGAAGATGAACACGGATAGATAATATATTCCTGGTAAATATTAAAAATCCCTTTAAATACCAAATGTAAAGTATACACCATTCCCTTCTTTCGGTGTACTTCTTCTGGTCTGCTTGCCGCCTTTTGATTTATTGTTTTTGACATTTTTTTCGACATCGTGTCGTCGTCGTCGCTTTCGGCTCACATTTCTTCGGTGCCCCGAGCCTCTGCCTCCTCCACCTCCTTTCTAGAGTCCAAGTCCGAGTTCGAGTTCCAGTGTTTCAAGTGGATTCGGAGCTGGAAATCTGCTCGTTATGTTTTATTTATAACGGATTTGTTGTTGCCCGCCGCTTTTGGCTTTCCGTCGTGCATTGTTTATAAATATTTATGCCAGCCCGCACATGTGCTGAGGAGGACCTCTCCTTTTCTGACCTGCTCCGGATTTGTTTTCCCTCTTTTTTCCCTCCCTGATTTGGGTCCATTTCGGTGATTCCGTTGATGCCTCCTGATGCCCGTAATGGAATTTTAATTTTATTTGCTTACTGGCCTAGCTGTCCGAGGAATACTTTCAGCCGAACGCGATTTCACTTTGCCGGGAGCACTCCTCCAACAGCCAGGAAAGTGAGCTCCAGCTTCAGCTCCGACTCCTGTCCAAGTCCCACTGAGCAGCTCCTCCGCTTGACAATAGCTCCCGGCTTAAGGTGCACTTTACAAAAAACTAAACTATATTTAACTTAAGATTTAACTACAAAAAATACAATATAAAGAGGCAGAGGAAAGACTAAAAAATTTACAGATTCGCGAGCCTTGATTTACAAGAAAAATAAGATAGGTAAATATTTGCTTGTGTGTCTAAGCTCTAAAATGCATTCCTTTATAGTTAATTCAAAAAATAAACCATTAAACAAGAAGTAAAATTTGTTAAAGTGCACCGAAAAAAATGCACATAAATTCGTAAGGTGTAATTATGACGCCCCAATGCTGGTCGGGCGTAAATGGAAGTGGCCAGCACCTGATCATTACAAACATTATAGAACTGGCCCGACTCCTCGGCGCCCGATGGACCAGATGATGGCGTTGCTTACAGCTGGGCGTGGGGGGCGTGGCACCGGCAAATAGGCTCACGATCGTGATATATATATAAATATATATATTTTACAAGCAACATCAAAAAATAAAAGGAAAAATGGTCAAGCAACGGCTTTTCCTTTTTCCGGAGTCGATGAAAGCGCATAAAACGAGATGAAAGCAGGCGTTAAATACTTGGTTAATGTGTGGAAATATTTAAATTTAAAAAAGCATTTAAAACTTGAGCTAATAGTATTAATTAATACAAGTTATCAGAGAACATAATAACTTTTTTAATTAAATACAGACCACAAGTTTGCTGGGAACCTTCTACTTTTAAAATTTAAACACACTTTTTCTAGGCAGCTGCTTAATGGGCGAAATTCTATTGAAACTCGAAACATATTTCTGGCCAGAGCTGGTCATGTTGTACATCATAAAATCCCAGACAAAACACAAATCAAACCATTTTGCATTTACTCACACTTTTCATAGGAGAAACCACAATGCGAAACTGAATGAACGTGAGTCTTTGACGTCTCAGAATGGCAAACTCGTATCAATAAAAGGAAGTTGGTCCTTGAACAAGGCTTTAATTTATATTTTATTATTTTAATTTATATATATAATCAATTTATATATAAAATTTCAAGGGTTCTAGTTACTAAAATTAAATATTTATTTATATTTTCAATGGGTAAAGTATTTAATAGTAATTACTTATATTAATTAATAATAATTACTTTACAACCACTTAATAGATAACTTTTCCCATTTTTTAATGACAGTTCTACTAAATTATTTATAAATCTATTGGTAAAAGCTTAATATTATATATAAGTTTATATAAATTTATTTATTAATTTATTTATTAGACTGGTTCCCCTGGCAATATTTATAACAATACACATACTCCCTGCCCTACCCTGCCTCCAGAGTCAACTAGGCGATACCCATTGCAATCCGAAATCCGTATTCCAATACCCCAATCCTCTGGCATATTTATTTATTTGCGTTTGTATTAAATTCTCAATTCATTTTCCAAAAAATTTGTCGGTTTGCTGCTTTCGAATGTTTGCTAGAATATTTGTTATTTCTCTCGTTTCTGCTGCTGTTTCTGCTGTTGCTGTTTCTGCTGCTGTTGCGGTTGCTTCTATGTATTTCTAATGAGCCTTATGGGTGACTGGACCCCCCTATTCACCCCTCATCCCCACACTGTGTGTGTGTGTATTTGTGTGTGTAATTTCTTTCATTTAAATGATTTATTTATTTTTGCTCATTGCCTTTCGCAAGCTTTTTGGCTCACCCAACCCCCTGAAACACATAGAATACATCCCTCCCCCTCCACTGAAAATAATTTCCCGGACTAAACACTGTGTTTATATTTATTTCATAATTTTACAGCTGCAAATTATAGTTAAAGTTGACTAACTAGACAAGTTAAGTTGAAGCAAAGGTTTTCCCAAGACAATATAATAAGTAAGATGAAAAATTGAATAACGTTATGCATCTTATGCTTTTTCTCTGTGTTTAACTGCCCCAGTGTGGGTGTGTGTGTGTGTGTCTTGGCCTTTACCCCCCCCCCCCCCCCCCCCCCCCCCCCCCCCCCCCCCC